>MU673655.1:3041-38878 GCA_026770625.1 Nicotiana glauca | reverse complement strand
ATTTACATGAACTTCCAAGGCCATCAATACCATTTCCATGTATTTCATAACTCATATGCATAGATAGGTCACAACGATAATCTTCCACGTTAAGCTACATGTATTGCTACCACAATTATTCCGAAATACATCAATTCCCATTTCCTTCCATCACTTGTGTCACAATTCTTATCACATAGCACATTCACAATCACAAACCTGGTTTATTTTCAATTACTTGCATCAATATAGTGAAGGCAAAACCGCAATCACTCAACCATACCAACCACAAGGATTTCACACCAATTCACGTAGAAATCACATACCAAGCACTCGAATACCCAAATAAGGTGATTTTGCCATGTTCAAAGTTAGCCATACATACCTGGAGCTGAATTCCTGTTTAATTCTTACTTCAAATTCACCGAAATCTAGCAACATCAATATAGTGCATAAATTAATACACATAGCTTAGAATTCAAGGTTCAAAATCACTACCCGAATATATTTAGGCCATTAACCCTTTCTTTGCACAAGTCTTTGCTCCCACCCCATTACTCTCCCTAGGTTTTAGGTTATAGAAAGACATGCATGAATGAGTTCAACCCTTATTTTCAAAAACCTACGCATGAGACTCCCCCTTTAATTTAAAATAGAATTTCAATGGGAAAAGTTAGGGATTTTACTTGTAGGGAAAGGGGTATGAACATAAGCTTGAATTTCCCCGGCCCGGATAGCTTTGAAGAATAAGATTTTGGAGAAGATGAGTTTCTCTCTCAAGACCCTCTCTTCCTCTCTCTTAATTTGATCAGAATGTCGTTAAAATGAGAGGGGTTGAGGTGTTTTATTAAAAAGGGGTAGGGTTTTAAAATTGGGAAAAATAGAAGCCCGGCAAGATCTGCGGTCGCATTCTGCGATCGCAGAACTGAAATGCGGTCCGCAGAGTAGACCGCAGAAATGCCCTCAAAACTCTGAAGGTCTATTCCGGTATGCGGCAGGAATGCGGTCCGCATATTGATTATGCGGTCGCATAATGGATCGCATTTTCAACATCAATTTTGACCAATCTACTGTTTCACTATGCGGCAGGAATACGGTCCGCATATTGATTATGCGATCGCATAAGGGACCACATTTTCAACATCAATTTTGAGCAATCTACTGTTTCACTATGCGGCAGGAATGCGGTCCGCATAACTGATCTGCGACCGCATTCTGGACCGCATAAAGGACAATATCTGGAAACTTGATTCTTTTTATTTTTAAAAGCTTAGTTTACTACCAAGGGTCCGAACCTTGAAGAATTCTACACATTCCTAACACATGTTCGGAGCCAACACCACAAGTTACTAGGTTTTCAGTTCAAAAATTTTACGGGGTCTCACAACAACCTGCTTCCTACCAGCTTGCCTCATAACCCGGAGAGGGATGTAAGGGTTTGTTCCTCTCAGACCGATCAGTATCAAAAAAGGTGCATCCTTGGATCGGCCGATGAACTCCTCGGTCGGGAACCACTCAAACATCCATTGTACTTGGTCCTCAGTCAGATTTTTGAAGAGCTTGACCCATTCTCTGGCATTCTTCGGTTGGGCAAACATATTGGGCATGTAATTCATTCGCTTCGAATGATGGAAAGTGATATGATCATCCCAGTCCCTTCGCTAAATTTCTTGTCGGTATTCACCCTTTTGGAGGTGCTCCACAGGCCAAAGTTGAAGTACCAAATTGTAGTTTCAAAGTGTTTGGCTCCTTGTTGACACTTTTCCAAGCTCGGTATATTTCGCAATGATCATGGGCACGATGCTGAATGATTTCCCGCCAATTCCTTCCATTAAGGTCTTAGTTACCATAGCCAGTCTGGTATGGATTCTTGCTTTCTTCATTAGAAACACGATCAATCCCAGGAAATAAAACATGAATATAAAGACCCTTTGGTGAATACGCCCTAATGATGTGATGGAAAACTCATCATGATAGGTACGGTAGGATTTGCTGTGACCGTACCTCTCGTACAAATATTCAAAAGGGATGTAGAATTTTTTCAAACATGTCAGTTTTGAATTCTTCTTCAAACCCATCATTTTGAGAAAGCCCATACCCTTGCAGTTCTCAAGCATTAGAAAACCCAAAGTCTCCCATGCTATACCGGCCAATCCTCTTATCTCTTCTAGAAAGGGTGTCATTTTAATGTCGCCGAAGCGAAATACGGACCTCTCACAATCCCAGAACAAAGTAGAAACTTCTATGATCTTGTTGTTGGGTTGGATTTCTAGGAGAGAAGGTAAGTTTTCCAAATATTTTGGGACAAGAGTTTGATCATTTGAGTGAAGATCTTTCCACCAGCTTAGCAATTTTGGGTGGATGTTGGTGACCATGCCGAATCTAGGGACTTCGTGCCTCATATTTCTGCAAGACAAATAAGGTTAGGCCCTTACCCCTACCGGACTCGACTATTTAATATCAACAATTGACATAAAGCATTCAATTCTCCAAATAAATGCAGAAAATGTGGTATTGTCCATTTGGGTTTAAGGAAACCCGATGGACTTGGGACAAGGCTATCTTAATGAGTCATTATGCGGACTACATAAATGACTCGAATAGGTTTGACCATGATGCATGCACAGTTTAAATATAGTAACGTTTCTATGAGGTTTTAGACTGGTACCCTTGAGCGGACAACTCAAGGGGGAAAGGCACGGAACCGTCGACTACACCGTTGGTTGACTGGTTTTATTGCAAATATGCCTTTTTCGGATTTGGGGGGGTGATGATACCGGAAGGGCGCAACCACTCATTATAAGTGTTGCTATGGGAATTTGTTTGGTACGAGTGGAATATGATGTTGAGCATAATTATGCAACAATTAAAAGCATGTTGTCACGTATTTGCACATTTAGAAAGCAGTAAATACAACGGTTTCATAATTTTAAAGCACTAGTAAAGGAAAGAAACAAAAAGACAAGTCAGTTTTGCAATTGGAAAAAAAAAGACTGAATGCTTAAAGGAATTAAACAAGTAATTGCACATAAAGAGATATAAATTCAAAATAACAATCTGAAATGATAAAAGCCTAGATAATATCCCCAGCAGAGCCGCCATGTTGTCGTGCCCCCTTTTTCCTCTGTGGAAATAAGGGTTTATGACATTTGGAGGGACAACTCTTTCCTTTTGGGAACTGGGTTTTTGTATTTGAAGAGTTTCCACCTAATGAGTTAAGGTGCATTAGGACACCAATAGAAATTCAATTCTAAGTCATTTGAATAACCAGAGATATTGTAAGGGCTTGAAATTAACCTAAGGGGAAGGTGTTAGGCACCCCTCAGGATCCACTAGTGTGGTTCCCGGCCAGACAGTTATTGTGAATTTGGGGTGCAATTAACATATAAGCAGATAAGGATCAATCAAGAGGGGATTTCAATACACAATGGTTTGAAAGTAAACCACATTTGAAAGACCAATTAAAAGAGCTGATTTTTTTTATTAGGAGTTACAATGCCAAAAAAAACGGTGATGGGAGACAACCATTAACACTTTAAAGAGTTGATAATTTCACACCAAGGGTGTAGGGAATTAGGAATCCATTGCAAGGAGCCTATACATTTAGTCATGCGTTAATTATGGGCATGCACAACAATAGGAAGTGTTGTCATGCTTGTAAATCAAACAGAACACACAACATATAAGGGTACATGGGGGTTATGATCCTAGGAGGACCAAATTTGGGTCATGCTCAGCAATATTTGATGTTGTCATGTCCCAAATAAACCATAAGTATTAAATACATTGGGGTAGGGATTTAGGATTCATAGGTTATCATACATTGATTCAGAACAGGGGCAGGGGAAACTACAACATGCTAAATAATGGTACTGGATTGAATACAAACAGTAGGCAGACAAGAATGCAAAAATCAGTAAATAAGCATGTTGTTGTTGGTGCTGAAAACTTAATTAGAACATACCAGTCAAAGAAGCCAAATATAGTAAAGAAAAGTAGCAGGACTTTCAAATACAACATTGGCTTTCAGCCGGCTAAACATGCAACAACACAAGTAGTAAAGCAAGAGAGGGTATGTGAGTTCAGAACTAAAAGTGTTCCTGTTTTTAAAGAGAAGAAGCACCGGGTATTTATAGTTTTTTTTTCAAATCGAGTAACAAAGGGGTAATAAGCTAAAAACATGGAATCAACCATGATTCAGAATCAATTTTACAAGTGATTGCCCTTAACTAAGGGGTCATTTGCTTAAGGTGCAGTGACAAGTTAAAAATAAGGAAAGTAATCAATTAAAAAGGTAGGCAGACAGTTGCCATAAAAGAAGTAATAAAATAACAAGTAACCAATTCGAATCTAGGTACATGGATACTATAATTTTGGAAAGGATTCAGTAAGACAAAATAGGAAAATAAATCAATTAACTTTAATAGGCGAGTGAAATTAGTATTTCACAAAGGAAAAGTTTAAATTCAGTCACGAGTTTGAAAATTAGCCAGAGAAGGAGACTCAGCAAATAAATAGGGTGCATAAACATTATACATGCGAGGCCTAGTCTGTTGGACAGGGTAAATAGCACACAAAGTAGCACGAAAATTCTATAGACAGCAACACTCGAAGCATGATAGTTCAGTAGGTCATGTCACATTGAATCAGTAGCAAAGAAACATAGAATATCAAAGCATGTGAAGATCTTACAGTAGCAGGTGAGGAAAACCCCTTTTGAAAATTAGGGTTTCGAACATATTTGAGTTTTAGAGATGATAGAAAACCAGAATCAGAAGAATCATACATGGGAATAAGGGATAGAGAACTTCAAATCGAGTCACGCATTTAAACGAACAGTCTCAAACCCAAAACCATAAGATTTTCAACAATAGAAGGGTTTTACTTTTTTTTTTTTTTTTTTAAAAAAAGAGGATAAACAGACAGATTGGACAAAACTTAGGCAAACAAACATTCATTTAATAAATAGTCAAAAGAAATTAGGGGTTTCAACATGCAAACTCAGGTAGAAGAACGATATAAGTAAACATAACCAAACATGTCAAAGAATCAGAGAAACGTTTTGAAATATCTTAACAAAAATCCCTGACCGAAAAGATAAGGGGTTTTGAAAGCAGAGTTTAAAAAGAAAATTTGAGAAAAACGCTTAGAAGTTCAAATCAAACATTGACCTGAAGCAGATCTAAAAAGAAATCGAAAGAATCTTAAAGGTTAGGATTTTAGCAGAACGCCAAGTGGTGAGAAAGGCTTTGAAAATCAATGATCTAAGTAGGAGAGTCAAGAGTTTGACTCGAATAGCCATGGCTGGCCGGAGAAAAGGTCAGAGAACAGTCATGAACTGAAATCGAACAAGGTCTGGACCAAGCTATTTCAAGCTCTATCCTTGAGACCATAAGAATCGAACACATAGCCATGGGGGTTGGTACAGGTCTCCTGATAACCTTTGAAGCCATAGATTTGGGCAGTATTATGGTTGTAGTTGATGGCAGCGACTAGGGTTTGAGAGGGTTTCAGAGAGGATTGAGAGAGAGAAAGGGGTTCAGAGGTGGCGAAGTGTGTGAAATAGGTGAGGGTAAGAGGTCGTTTGAGATTAAAAATGGAAAGGGCCGATATTGGCCGTTGATCTAAATGATCAACAACCAGGATTGAAAGGGTTAGGTAGGGGATTCGGGTTGGGTTGTTTAAGTGGGTTATGGGTTGGTTTGAATGGGAATTGGGTTGGGAAATTAGGCTTTAGATTGGTTTGAAATGGGCTTCAAAATCAGGCTACATTTGAAATAAAATGGGCTAGATTTCAAATAGCCAATTTTTCCTTATTTATTTTATAAAAATAGAAAATTGATTTCTGAAAACAAACGAAAAGTGTAAAAATGATTTATAATATGTAATATCCATTTAAAAATACTGGACTTAATTTTTTTAAGTATAAATGCAATTAAAATCTTAAAAGAGGCTAATATTGCAATTATATGCAGTTTAGCTTTAAAAATACTTAATCTCTTTGTAAAAATATGCAAAAAATTAAATTATCTATATTTTGAAATAAGTATGAGAATCCAATAAATGAATCACCAAAAATAATAATTTCGGAAATAATTATTGGGTTTTTCTGGATAAAATAGGGCAATAAATTAATTTAAAATTTTTAAAAAATTAAGGAAAAATAATAAAATATTTGAACATACTTATATATGCATACATATTCTGTTTTAAAAGTATTTTGCCTATTAAAAGTATACAAAAAAAATTGGGTATCAACAACATTAATCACACCAAATTGTGTGATGGCTTTGAACCTCTGTTAAGATAAAGCTATTTCATGTGCAAATCGAGGCATGCATGTAATATAGAGAATATTTCTCTAGCTTATATTTAATTGTAACCATAAAAAATCTAAATTATTACTTTTGGTGGTCTTAGGTATATACCACTTCTGGTGGTTAACACATTTAAGTAAAATGAAACATACATAATATAGCCACTTCCGGTGGTACTACTTTGCTAAAGTTCAAGTAAACCATGAAGTAAAGTCATTCCAAGACTTATAAAATATTGCCACTACCTGTGGTTATATATTTCTTACAAACTCTACTGGAGTTTAAATGGATCTAAAAATGTCATCCGAGACATGTAGATTTTGCCCGATATATCTGAGGCTATAAATTCAAGTTTAGAAAGATTTGACATTATTTAGAAAAAGAAAGTTCGTACCTTTGTATTTACCATGAAAATGGTAACAACAATTAAATTTGTAAATGGAATTCTAAAAATATGTGATCTATTTTCGAGCTAGTTTGTTAGGGCAGTTAATGCTAAAGCGTGACGTCAAATGATAAAAATCGGGTTAAGCAAAGCAATAATCGAACTAGTAGGGGCTACTGCCCGGGCATAAAATCAGCCAGTAGATACCTCGGGGCCGAGGTTCGAGCCTATATTGGGCTATCCAGGATAGTCGGGAAGGGGATAACTGTGAGCACGTGATTTTTTCCCTACATGAAAATAACTCCTAAAAATAGACCAAAAGTAATTTTTTTTAATTTTAGGAATTTTTCTTTGTTTATTTGCGTTTCATGCATTTTTAACATTTTTAAATCATAAAAAAATCCTAAAAATTGTCATTTTTACATATTTATCTTTTAGTCTTTAAAATTAGCATTTTTTCTTTAGTTTTAAGTTAATTAGTTATTTTAGTATAAAAAATAAGTAAAGAATTTTAATTTCTACAAAGATAGATTGATTTAGGATGTTAATTAATTAAAGAAAAGAAAGAAAAAGAAAAGGCTGGTTTTAATATTAGGCCACCCCAAAGAGCAAATACAATGGCCCAAGTGTGATTCTTTTATCCAATTCCCACACAACCCAAGTCCAAACCCGCCTGACCCAACCCAATGCCCAAAAACCTATCTTCTTTTAATAAAGAGCTAACTTAGAAGACCTAAAAGAGGCCTAGGGAGAGGACTCTAAAACTGGAGCGCCGCATTTTCACAAGAGAACGGAGCCCCACCTCCCCGTTCGGTCTTCATCTCCCAGAGAAGACCAGCTTCTCTCCATGGCAAAATGAAGTAACCTTCCCTAAGATCCTTGATCAGTGGCTGAACACTGAAAACGACCTCTCGTCCAAACAACACCCCCTTTATATTTTTCCCTTCACACCCACATCAGTTTCTTCTTCTTTAGCAGCAGCGAACTCACTGGAAACGTCGTAACACACGCGCACACGCGCACGCACAGTAAGAGAACTCAGAGGAGAGGGATTCATGGGTTTCGTTTGTTTTAATTTCCAACTTTTCTGTTTTCGGATTGGTCGAGTTCTTCGCTGAGACTAGCTGAGGTGAGTGTTCGAAGTTTTGGAGGTTCCTTGGTCGGGTCCAGATCTGTTTTTCTCAAGTTTTCAGCATCAATTTCTGGATTTTCATTCCCCCTCACAACTGCTTTGTTAAGGATTTGATTTGACATTATTATTGAATACAAAAAAGGTTAGATTCTTTCTTATCTTTTGGTATCAATTTTATTATTTTTATTCTTTGTATTTTTCTTCCTCACTCTTGTTCGTGAACGTTTGAATCTAAATGTTATTAGCTGTATGTTAGCACCCTTTTATGTTAATTAGTGCCATATATATAATAATTATGCGTAAGATTTTGTTTTTTTGTCTCATTACTGTTCAATTCATAGATACTAAGAATTTTATTGGATAAAATAAGCATGTGCTTATACCACTGAAGTAACTTATACATTAACTCAATTTTTAATTTGATAAGTTAGTTCATTGGTTGGTAGGTTTCTACATTAAGCAGCAAATTTGTTTGGATTTGAACTTTGGATTCTTGGAAGCAATGACATGACACGAAGCATTGACATGACACGGGTCTACTTTAGTCTTGAAAATCAATTTGTTATGCTATACAGACAAAACAAGGATTTGACTCATTAGTAGGATAAGAGATCTATTAGCTATTGTTGATGCAGTATGAATTTTGCTTGGATGTGATTGAGACTTGTTTAAGAGTAATGATATAGTATTATTTTGTTCTCGTTTAATTTATCGAAGTTCACCCGGGAACGAGTAAGTCAGCCTTTTCCTCACAATAATTTCTAGAATAATGCATTGCAATTATCTCAAACTTCGAAACAATAATATTCATAAATATTGTAGTTTTCTTTAGTTGAGTACAATCGCCCTCAAAAACTTGAAACGCATAGTTGCTTTAGGCGCGTATTTTAATAATCTACTTTCCTAAACTTGGGTGCACATTTATGTGACCCAAATCCAAATCTCAACGATGTTAAAATATGTCAAAAACTACAGGTGTATTTATGTAACGTATTTCGAGGTGTGTTTTAATAACGTTGCAATCTTCTCTAAAAAATGAATAAAAGCGGTTAAAACTAAAATTTGCACATAGGTTCAAAATGTATTAAAATCAGATAATAGTCCAAATTATAACAGTTGAGTGACCGTGCTAGAACCACGGAACTCGGGAATGCCTAACACCTTCTCCCGGGTTAACAGAATTCCTTACCCGGATTTTTGGTTCGCAGACTGTTAAATAGAGTCATTCTTTTTCTCGATTCGTGATTTGAACCGGTGACTTGGGACACCATAAATATCCCAAGTGGCGACTCTGAATCTTTTAATTAAATTATCCCATTTCGATTGTCACTTCAAGTTGGAAATGACTCTTTTTATTATACCCTTCCGGGGGTGTAGTGAAAAAGGAGGTGTGATAGCTCGGGCGACTCTGCTGGGGACAAGAGCCCAGAACCTTTGGCTCAGGGTTCAGAATTAGAGCTTGGAATAATTGTTGTATTTGGCTTTAATTATTATCTGATTTTTATTACATGTTTGGGCTTAAATGTGCTAAATGTTGTTTTTTACCGCTTAGATATTATCTGAACTATATAAACTGCTACGAAACCCTTCTCTTCTCCCTCCCGAGGAGTGCACGCTGGTCATTACTTCTTTCTGTTAGTGTCATATTCCAAATAGGACGATGCTCGGACAAGTTGCAAAGCCGGAGGATCTTTTAGTTACCAGTACGCAGCCCCGCTCGGCTCGAGTTGTCCGCTCGGGTAGACCAAGTCTAGAACAAATAAACCAGGTTTTAAACCTAGAATAACTCAGCCTCATGCCGGATCCCTAGTAGGAACGTTTGTTGCATCACGTGCATTTAGCTTAGGGGACTCAACACAGGGGTTGGGTCCGTCTAGGACAGGTGTACCTAAAATAACATACCATCTTGATGCATTCTATGTACTACAAGTTGCATTTATTCAAGGGTAAAAGGGTCATTTGGCGGACCAATGATAGCTGAGGGCAAATAAAAAATGAAAAAAACAATAAAAAAAAGAAAATAAAGAGGGTGAGGTGTGAAAATAAAGCAAGTAGGGCCCAATTATGTTTTTTTGTTACATTTTTATTAACAAAAAGACAAAAAAAAATACATGAAAAATTCAAATTGTTTTTACACTTTTTCATCATTTTCAGAAAATCAAAAAATCAAAAAAAAAAGAGAAAAAGAAAATCCAAAAAAGAGTTCTCATGTTTCATCATTTTCAAGGGAAAAGAAAAAAAAATATTTTCTTTAAATTAGTTGTTTTTCTTGACCGCATCCGATCTGCCCGAACTACGCATACCTGATTCTCGTCTTTCGGGGTGTGATACGTAGGCAACCCACATAGGGACCAGTCTTCCTAGTAAATCTTAGGTTCTTGGCTTTGCGGGGTCTTAGCCAAATTTTGCACTTTTAGCCACATAGGTTAATTTTTGAAAAACAATCGCAACCATGTCTTGCATGTGTCTAATAGGGAATGTTATTGTCTCACATAATGTTGGTTTAAATTTTCTCATACAGGTGTGGATTTACTTACCGGAGTTTGAGTATGACAGATGCCTCAGGATCACTGCATTCAGAAGTTGCTTAAGGAGAGTTTTTTTATGTCGTCTTTTACTTTCTAGTTTTGTACAGTAATGTCGGGTTTTTTTTATTACCATTGTATTTTTATTTTTGCACCTGAAAAGTGTGTTATAAATCAAAAATCGAAAACAAAGAGATGTTGCATTTTATATTTCCGTTATAAGTTTTCTTTAGAATATTAATTCTAGAAATGAAAAAAAATTTGAGGTTGTTTTTCCTTTAGGCAATTAATATCTAGGACTTAAAATGAATTATTTTTAAGTCTCCTTTAGTATATTAGGACCAAAATTCAAAAGGAGAATTTTCTTTTAGTACTTCTTTAAAAAGCTTTCTTTAAGGTGTTAATTCCAAAATCCAAAAAGATTTTCTTTTGAGATGTTTCTTTGGGAAATTAGTGAAAAATGACAAAAAAAATCTTTTTATTTTCATTAGAACTTTAGATATTGCACATAGGAAAAAAAAAATACTTTATATCTTGTTTATCATTAGAATTTCTTCTTTAGGCAATCCAAATTGAAATCCAAAATATTTTGTTTTATCTTTTTCATTGATTGTTTCGAAATCTTGCGTCAGGATATCAAATAAAAATTCAAAATATTCTTTTGTGGTTTATTCTTTAGATTTTCTTCCTAAAAAAAAAGAATCAAAAAATATTTTTTTCTTCTAGGATATTTCCTTAATAGAGTAGTTATTTCAAAAGAAAAAAAACGCGCTCGTTAAGCTTGAGTTTGGAATAGGTTATAGAACATTAAGTCTAGAAAATTCAAATTCGTTTATTTCTCTTTTCTCATCAGGGTAGTCATTAAGGTAAAAAAAAAGAAAAAAAAGGGGAGAATGTTAGTATGTTTACTTTATTCCTGATCTTCCAGAACTACGCAAAGATCTGATTCATGCGGTGTCATGATACGTAGACAACCTACATATGGTTCGATCGAATTATTCTTTTTATTTATTAAAAGGAAAAGAAAAAAAAGAGAAAAAAAGAAAAGAAAAAAGGGGTGAAATAATGGGATGTGAGAAATGAGAGGAAAGAAAAGAGTGATAATTAGAAGGAAAAAAGAGGAAGGAAAATAACCAGGAAAGTGCTAGAAAAGCAAAGAAAAGAGAGGATTGAAATGAACAAATTGGGATGATGTCAACTGACCTTCGTACCCTCAAAGTCATTTTAGAACCGATAATTGTGGCTGGGTGCATTGCATTAAATGTGATATTTTTAGCTATTAAATGCCCTAATGCTATCATGATTTCTTCATTTTGGTCTCCTCATTATAGAAGAAGGGTGGTTAGTTTGTGGTTCTTAAGGTAACTCGTCCGTACAACACAATGTCAAAGGGCAAGGTAGCTATGGCTAGCAAAAACTTGGGCACAAGAGTTGTTGACCAGTCAAGGGAGTTTGTGGAGTCGGAGTCTGAATTGAAAGAGGAGGTCCAATGGGTGAAACAACAGATGACAGAAATGTATCAGTCTTGGATCAGGGGACATCCTCCACCTTCATTTCCCACTAACTACACTGAAATCCCTGCAACTATCCCACCACTATCACAAATCCAGATTCCCACTGTTGCTAATATCTCCCCACAATCTTTTCACACTCTACCTGCCAAAACCACCTCATATACCACTCCTTTGGACACTCATGCTCTTGTAGCTCTTCCATTTCTCCTTGATCCTCTAGTGAGACTGTGTTCAAAGTCCTCGATGCCCAATAATATGCTCCAGAACCAACTTTCAAAGTCTCGGATCCATATTCTCACGCTCCTCATTTTGAGGCTCCTGGTGAAACTGAAAAGCTTGGTAAGACAGTGGATCAAGAAGAGATATCCAGGAAGGTGAAAATCTTAGAGCAATATTTAAGAAAGATGCAAGGGATAGGGAGCTAGATGAGTGTGGCTTACAAAGACTTGTACTTGTTTCCTGACGTCCAACTGCCTGCTGGGTTTAAGATGACAAAGTTTGATTTGTATGACGGGCACGGAGATCCTGTGGCCCATTTGAGAGGTTACTGTAGTAAGATGAGAGGTGTTGGTGGGAAAGATAAATTATTGATGGCGTATTTCAGTCAGAGTCTGAGTGGGGCAGCTCTAGAGTGGTACACCCGCCAAGATGCTAACAAGTGGTACACATGGGACGATATGGCTCAGGCTTTTGCCAGGCACTTTCAGTATAATATGGAAATCGTCCCAGATCGCAGGTCCCTCACCAAGATAGAAAAGAGGCTTAATGAAAGCTTTAGGGAGTACGGGCTCAGATGGAGAGAACAAGCTGCCAGCGTCAATCCTCCGATGGAAGAAAAAGAGATGGTTGACTACTTTCTTCAAGCTCAAGAACCAATTTACTTTGGGCATTTGACCACGACTGTGGGTAGGCCTTTTAATGATGTGGTAAAAATGGGCGAAATGATAGAAGATGGGCTGAAGTCGAACAAGATCGTGAGCTATTCTACTTTAAAAGCCACAACACAAGCAATTCAGAATGACACAGGAAGTTTCCTGGGTCAAAAGGAACACGATGATGTTGCCATGGTTTTTTCAGAGTCACGACATAGTCCAAGCGGTCCGCCTCACCAATCTACTCAAGCCTCAACTCCAACCCCAAACCTATCCCTGAGCTCCACATAATCCACCTTAGTATTATCCTCCGAACAATGTCCAGTCATATGTCCAACCACCAGGTTACTCACTATGGTGAGTGCCAACACCGCATAATGCATTATTTCCTTCACAACATTTTCGAGCACCCAACAACCCTAGAAAATAGGGGCAAGGAAGAGGAAAACGGCAAAGAAATAATTTCACGCCATTTGGGGAGTCCTACACAAGCTTGTTTGAAAAGTTAAAGCATTCTGGCCTGATTGAGCCACTCCTCGGCTATACTCCAAACCCATATGCAAAAGGCTTTGATCCTACTGTACGATGCATGTACCACTCTAATGTCCAAGGGCATAGCATTGAAGATTGTCGTTCTTTGAAAAGAGAAATAAAAAGAATGATTCAAGAAGGGGTAATTGTGATCAATGACAGTGACAGGGGGCACGCGAATCCTCTTGGGAACTTGTTGACTAAAGTTGATGATATTGAAATTGGTAATGGCCTTGGCAATATTTATGCGGGACTCAGTGGCTAAGATGCAGAGCGTGGTAATTGGAAAGACGCTTCATTTCTTAGTCAGCCAGAGAGGAGTGTTGGTGGTTTATTTTGTTGTCATTTATGTTGTCTGGGTTATTTTCAGGGTTGTAATATGGATATTGTCTTGTGACTCAAACCCTTCTATCCTTTTATTTTGCCTAGTTTGTTTAGTCATAGTATCTCGTTTAGTGTTGTCTAGGTTTGTCCCAAGGTTGTAACCCCATTTTAGTTTGTTTGTTTTGTTATTCAAACCCTTTCACCATCTGTCTAATGCAATTTTCTATTTTCTGTTATTTCTAGTCATTTTTGTGTAGTTCTCTTTTCCTTTTATAGTTCTTTTCCTGTTGACTCTAGTGACATGACATGCATGCATAATTCTCCGCCTGGTTTTAAAAGTCAATTTAGTCATGAAGCAATGAAACAATTTTGAAGATGCAAGGATATTTGAGGAAAATAAGTGAAGGCATTTTGAGATCACTTCAAACCTGAATTGTGTGAAACTGGGACAGATAGAAACGTAAAGAAATACTGTTAAAATGCATCATGCCACATCGGTTTGAAGCTAAAGGCAAGTTTGTCCCAAATTTACAGGGGCCGTTCGTGGTACCGAGGTTGTTCTCCAATGGTGCTGGGTAATTGAAAAATGTAGAAGGCAAATGTGTGGATATGGTTATCAATAGTGGTGTAACCAAAAGATGTTACGTATATTTTCTTTGGCTTGCTTAATTGTATTGTTTATACTTGGCATGTTTTGAAGATTGAAATGACGAAGGCATTTTGTCCTGCTATCTAAACACTTTATCCTTTGCTACTCCTTTTGAGCCTTATTTAATTTCTTTCATACCCCTCTTTTGGAATCAGTAGCAACGTTCAGAAACGCAAGCATAAAAGATAAGTAAAGGAAAAAGAGAAAGGAGAAAAGAAAAAAAGAGATGAAAAAAAGGAGAAAAAGAGAAAAAAAAAGAACAACAAAAAGGAAAAAAAGAAAAAAAAAGAAAAAAAACAAAGAGAAAAGAAAAAGAAAGAAAAGTGCAAAAAAAAAAGAAGCAATTCCTATGACATGAACTACGTTCGACCTGATTCCTTTTAAGGATACGTAGGCAGCCTCACGGTTCGGTCCCATAAAATAAAAATCCAAAAGCCCCCAAGCGAAGAAACTGGGGCAGAAGTTGTGATTATGTAAAAAAGATGATTCCGAAAGTTGTAAGTTTGAACCCATTCAAGTTCTTTTGAGACTTCGTGATACCCTTTCTTTCTCACCCTATACAAAAGCCCACATCACGGTCCAAAGAAAGACCTTCCGATCAGTCTTCAAGAGATGCCAAGTCAAGCGAGTAGAGGTGAATCATATCAGGGGCAACACTCCGGTCCAAACAAGGAAAATAAAAAATGAGAATCTTATTGGTGAAAACCCTCACGGGGATCATAAGGTGATGAAAGCTGAGAGAAATAAAAAATGAGAGAGTCTTATTGGTGAAAACCTTCACGGGCACCCTAAGGTGAACGTGAGTTGAGAGATGAACAAATGAGAGAGGCTTGATGGTAAAAACCCTTCGGGCACTACAAGTCGAGTAAGGATTACGAATCAGATTGGGTAATCGGAGCATTGAAGCCCAGTTTCACGGTTTAAGGGTATAATAAGAGTTGAACATCAGACTTGCTTGGCAGAATAGGCCACAGGTGCATGTCATAGTCATTAGAGTTGGTATCCACATCTGATAGGTTTCTACTTTGTAGTTTTCTTGTTAGGAATCATCTCTTTCCATTTTCCTTTGCTTTGTTCCTTTTGTCTTGTTTACTTCCTCTTCCTGAGTCTGTTTGGTCAGGACAAGTGAGAAATGACTTCAAAATCTGCCACCAGCTTTCCAATTGCACAAAAAGGGATTTGGCTAGCACACCAAAGTGTCATAAGTCAGGAAAGAATAACGCGACACTGAGTTTGTAACAATCAACATGCTTTGGGATTCATGTGAAGTACAAAGGTTTGGTATATATCAATTCATGAACAATGCAACAGATAGAGGATGTTGGGTGAATGGATCAAAGGTATTCTCTGTGAGGGGGTTGACAGAGAAAGAGGCTAACCAAAAACAAACAAGGTCTTCCAAGAAGAAATCAAAGCTATCACGACAAGTGAATGAGCAATAGACATCAAGGCCAAGGCCAGCAGTTTAAGTCACGAAAAAATAGCATACGCACTGAGTGGGTGGAAACTGATGTGCTTTGGGATTCACGTGAAACACAAAGGTTTGGTAAATGTCAGTTCATGAGCAATGCAACAGATAGAGGGTATTGGGTATGAACGGAGAAGAGGTATTGTCTGTGATAAGGGTGGCAAAGAAATTGGTTAGTCAATAAGCAAGCAATGTCTTTCAAGGTGAAATCAAAGTTATCATGGAAAGTGAAGGAGGAATAGTCGCAAAGTCAAAGCCACAAACCAGCCACCATGTTTAAACTCACAAATTTTCTTTGTCTAAAACATGGATGAAGGCCATGTTCATATCAAATCTCGGAAGCTTGAATTTTTCAGGTGCAATGCCCCAATTCTGCTTATGCAAAGGTTATTGAGAAGATCACAAATCACCCCTAAGAAAAAACACTACCTAGTCTAAATTTTTCAAGTTATATTTTGTTGTAGGAGACGCACTTCCTAAACTGAGATTTTACCCTTTAGGAGACGCACTTCCTAGTTTGGATCATATGAGTTTGAGTCACTGATGGTTTCACCCCTAGGAGACGCACTTCTTAGTTTGCGTTTTTCAGGATACACCCATAGGAGACGCACTTCCTAATTTGAGAGTTCATTCATAGGAGACGCACTTCCTAATTTGAGTCATTGAAGTTTCACCCCTAGGAGACGCACTTCCTAGTCTGTGTCTTTCAGGATACACTTGTAGGAGACGCACTTCCTATATTAAGAGTTCGTTCATAGGATACACACTTCCTAGTTTGAGTCATTGAAGTTTTACCCATGGGAGATGCACTTCCTAAATTAAGAGTTCATTCATAGGAGACACACTTCCTACCTTGAATCATTGAAATTTCACCCCTAGGAGACGCACTTAATAGTTTGAGTCATTGAAGTTTCACCCATAGGAGACGCACTTCTTAAATTGAGAGTTCATTCATAGGAGACACACTTCCTAGTTTGAGTCATTGAAGTTTCACCCATAGGAGATGCACTTCCTAGTTTGAGTTATTGAAGTTTCACCTATAGGAGACGCACTTCCTAAATTGAGAGTTCATTCATAGGAGACGCACTTCCTAGTTTGGTTCATTCAAGTTTTACCCATAGGAGACGCACTTCCTAAATTGAGAGTTCATTCATAGGAGACACACTTCCTAGATGGAGTCATTGAAGTTTCACCCATAGGAGACGCACTTCCTAAATTAAGAGTTCATTCATAGGAGACGCACTTCCTAGTTTGAGTCATTGAAGTTTCACCTATAGGAGACACACTTCCTAAATTGAGAGTTCATTCATAGGAGACGCACTTCCTAAATTGAGAGTTCATTCATAGGAGACGCACTTCCTAAATTGAGAGTTCATTCATAGGAGACGCACTTCCTAGTTTGGTTCATTCAAGTTTCACCCATAGGAGACACACTTCCTAAATTGAAAGTTCATTCATAGGAAATGCACTTCCTAGTTTGAGTCATTGAAGTTTCACCCATAGGAGATGCACTTCCTAAATTAAGAGTTCATTCATAGGAGACGCACTTCCTAATTTGAGTCATTTAAGTTCAACCCTAGGTGACGCACTTCCTAGTCTGGTTCATTGAAGTTTTACCCATAGGAGACGCATTTCCCAAATTGAAAAGTTCATTCATAGGAGACGCACTTCCTAGTTTGAGTCATGAAAGTTCCACCCCAAGGAGACGCATTTCCTAGTCTGGCTTTTTCAGGTTATATTTTATTTTAGGAGACGCACTTCCTGAATTAAGATTTCAAACCTAGGAGACGCACTTCCTAGTTTGAGTCATTTAAGTTCGACCCTAAGTGACACACTTCCTAGTTTGGTTCATTGAAGTTTTACCTATAGGAGACGCACTTCCTAATCACGGTCTTCTAGTTATTCTTTTAGGAGACGCACTTTATAAGTTGGGAGTTCATTCATAGGAGATGCACTTCCTAGTTTTAGTCACTGAAGTTTTCGCCTCTAGGAGACGCACTTCCTAGCCTTGGTCATTTAAAATCACCTCTAGGAGACACACTTCCTAGTTCGGTTCATTCAGGTTTTATTTTAGCAGACATATTTGCTAGTAAAAGTTTCTTAGTTTTACTCGTAGGAGACGCACATCCTAGTCTAGTCTTTAGTTTACTCTCATCATTGCATCAGTAGTATAAGTGGTTTACAATTTTTCTAACAACTCACAAATCTTCCTAGTGCAAACTGGGCCAGAAAATTTTGTTTGTTTTGATTGCAGGAACCCACATGGAAAACATGGGAGCACAGAAAGCTTCAGCAATTATGCGCCCACCTGGAGAACAAGGGAAGACAGTTCAAGTTTCAAGGGAAGACAATTCAAGTTTCAAAGGAAGATAGCATAGATTTCAAGGGAAAGCAACAAGGTTCAAAGGAAGACAATTCGAATATTGGAAATCAGGTGCCTACCTGGGAATAAGAGAATTCACCTTAGAACGCAATTTAAGTCAACAAAAAAAGAAGTTCGCGGCAAGAATGCGAGTCAACAGTCCGAGGTGATCAACAAAAGTTAGTCACAATAAAAAAAAGAGAAAGGCAAGAAGTTAATCCAAATGCAGAAGCTGATGAAAGATGTGGGCTGTTCAAGACATGGCCGAGTTCACAAGCACTGCATGCTTGGTCTTGATCCGAAAAGCTGAAGAAGAACGAACTAGCACCTACAATTAGCAAGCGTCAAGGTTCAAATCCAAAGTCTGCATGAAGAACCATTAGGGACTTAACATCAAGTTTCAGAAGACTTATAGATATGAATCTTGTAACTCATAGTTGACAGGCTTAGTTAGTCTTTTTCATTTCTTTTGATTTTGATATAATAACAGGACCGCGGACCAGAACCTCGACGGAATGGCACCTCGATCATCTCTCCACCTCAGTACTCCATCACTGTTCTCACTTCTGAACTACACTTACCTGATTCCTTTATAGCCAAGGATATGTAGGCAACCTTGGAAGCAAGGTTGGGTCAAACTTTTCAAAAATGCTTCACACAGAGTATTCAAATAGGTAAAAATCCCTCGTATTCGCTAACTTATATTTACCCGAAAACTCTTCGTGTTTCCGAGCAAAGAGGGGTAGCTGTGAGCACGTGCTTTTGCCCTACATGAAAATAACTCCTAAAAAATAGACCAAAAGTAATTTTTATTAATTTTAGGAATTTTTCTTTGTTTATTTGAGTTATATGCATTTTTAACATTTTTAAATCATAGAAAAATCCTAAAATTTGTCATTTTTACATATTTATCTTTTAGTCTTTAAAATTAGCATTTTTTCTTTAGTTTTAAGTTAATTAGTTATTTTAATGTAAAACATAAATAAAGAATATTAATTTATACAAAGATAGATTGATTTAAGATTTTAATTAATTAAAGAAAAGAAAGAAAAAGAAAAGGCTGGTTTTAATATTGGGCCACCCTAAAGAGCAAATACAATGGCCCAAGTGTAATTCTTTTATCCAATTCCAACACAACCCAAGCCCAAACTCGCCTGACCCGACCCAATGCCCAAAAACCCATCTTCTTTTAATAAAGAGCTAACCTCGAAGACCTAAAAGAGGCCTAGGGAGAGGACTCTAAAAATGGAGCACCGCATTTTCACAAAGAACGGACCCCCACATCCCCGTTCGGTCTTCATCTCCCAGAGAAGACCAACTTCTCTCCATGGAAAAATGAAGTAACCTTCCCTAAGATCTTTGAGCAGTGGCTAAACACTGAAAACGACCCCTCGTCCAAACAACACCCCCTTTATCTTCTTCCCTTCACACCTACATCAGTTTCTTCTTCTTTAACAGCGGCAAACTCGCCGGAAACGCTGTAACACACACACAGTAAGAGAACTCAGATGAGAGGGATTCATGGGTTTCGTTTGTTTATTTCTAACTTTTCTATTTTCGGATTGGTCGAGTTTTTCGCTTAGACTAGCTGAGGCGAGTGTTCGAAGTTTTGGAGGTTCTTCGGTCGGGTCCAGATATGTTTTTCTCAAGTTTTCAGCATCAATGATTTTCATTCCCCCTCACAACTGCTTTGTTAAGGATTTGATCAGACATTCTTATTGAATACCAAAAAGGTTCGATTATTTCTTATCTTTTGGTATTAATTTTATTATTTTTATTCTTTGTATTTTTCTTCCTCACTCTTGTTCTTGAACGTTCGAATCTAAATGTTATTAGTTGTGATTTAGCACCCTTTTATGTTAATTAGTGCCATGTATATAACAGTTATGCATAAGATTTTGTTTTTTGTCTCATTAATGTTCAATTCATGGATACTAAAAATTTTATTGGATAAAATAAGCATGTGCTTATACCACTGAAGTAACTGATACATGAACTCAATTTTTAATTTGATAAGTTAGTTCGTTGGTTGTTAGATTTCTACATTAAGCAGGAAATTTGTTTGGATTTGAACTTTGGATTCTTGGAAGCAATAAAATGACACAAAGCAATGACATGACACGGGTCTACTTTAGTCTTGAAAACCAACTTGTTATGATATACAGACAAAACAAGGATTTGACTCATTAGTAGGATAAGAGATCTATTAGCTATTGTTGATGCAGTATGAATTTTGCTTGGATGAGATTGAGACTTGTTTAAGAGTAATGATATAGTATTGTTTTGTTCTCGTTTAATTATCGAAGTTCACTCGGGAACGACTAAGTTGGCCTTTTCCTCACAATAATTTCTAGAATAATGCCTTGCAATCATCTCAAACTTCGAAAGAATAATATTCATAAACATTGTAGTTTTCTTTAGTTGAGTACAATCCTTTGAAATTAGAATCGAGGTGTGGCATTAGTTGAATTTTTTGTGGCCCTCGAAAACTTGAAACGCGTCGTTGCTTTAGGCGCGTATTTTAATAATATACTTTCCTAAACTTGGGTACACATTTATGTGAGCTAAATTCAAATCTCAATGATGTTAAAATATGTCAAAAACTACGGGTGCATTTATGTGACTTGGTTCGGGGTGTGTTTTAATAACGTTGCAATCTTCTCTAAAAGAATGAATAAAAGCGGTTAAAACTAAATTTGCACTAGGTTCAAAATGTATTAAAATCAGATAATAGGCCAAATTATAACAGTTGAGCGACCGTGCTAGAACCACGAAACTCGGGAATGCCTAACACCTTCTCCCGGTTAACAGAATTCCTTACCCGGATTTTTGGTTCGCAGACTGTTAAACAGAGTCATTCTTTTCCTCGATTTGGGATTTGAACCAGTGACTTGGAGCTCCATAAATATCCCAAGTGGTGACTCTGAATCTTTTAATTAAATAATCTCGTTTCGGTTGTCACTTCAAGTTGGAAATAACTCGCTTTATTATACCCTTCCGGGGGTGTAGTAAAAAAGGAGGTGTGACAATAACAAGTGAAAATAGAGCCAAACCAGGATCTATCTTATCAATATTGTGCGAAATACTAGAGAATAAGTAAGAAAATGATAAAATGCTAAGGCGACCTCGAGGTCGATGAAGATAGACAATTTGGAAGAAAGAGAGAGAGTGAGTGAGTGAGAGAGAGAGAGAGAGAGAGAGAGAGAGAGAGAGAGAGAGAGTGAGTGAGAGTGAGAGAGAGAGATAGAGAGATTATTGCATTTATGGAGGAGTGGAGCAACATTAGTCCATTACAAGGTAGGGTGAGTCCCCCTTATATAGGCGAGAGGACTTGGTATTGTACAAGTACATTTGTATTAATTGCTAGAGTACAAAGATGGGACAGTTTGATGCAAGGCCTCATAGTAGGCTCTAGATCAGCCGGGCTCGTCAGGCGTAGCCATGTGCCTAGGGGGCTTACCCTTCTATCCCGACCTCAGATCCTATTTCCTCTGAGTTGGATTTTGACGAGACCTGAGGCTGAGAACTCGATCGCATCCTCCCACCCTCAAGGTCTCGGGGCGAGCTTCTGAAATGTCTTGGCAGCAAAAAATCTAGTCTTCTAGTTTTGCCGCGTACAAATAGTCTCCGCATTTCCCATGCAAAAGTGATGGGAAATGATTCTGACGCTCGATTCCTCGAGCTCTTTTTAGCGAAATTATGCTGGTAATTTGGATCGCGGCGCAATATTTTGTAACATATGGCGTATCTCATAGATTCCTGCTCGATGCTCTGTCATTTTCGCTCCTCAAGGCAAAAGTACTGCCGTCGATTCATTTTTTTGAGAAAGTAGTAATTGCATCCGCCGGTCCACCTTCCAGAACCTTAATGACTGTGTCATTTCTTCCCATATAAATAAGGACATTTTTTCGTATTGTTTCTCTTATCTCAATACTTCCATTGGCATTCTTGTCTCTTCCTTCTCATCATCTTTTTTTTTACCTTCGATCACCACGATGGAAGCTTTCTATCTCAAGGTTGTTTGGAGGAGTTCATTTGGACTGTGTCGTGGCCTTCTGCTGGAGCCTTCCTTCATTGAATATAAACATGCTATTCCGATATTACTGTTGGCCTGGGGCGGTGATGGATGGGGGGTCAGTCTCTTTCCTATGTAGGTAGTCATTCGGGTTATGCATCGCTGCTCAAAAAGGGGCTCAAATTATACAGTGCTGCTCACCTTCGTACCATGGATCAATGTGGAAATCTACCCCGAGCCGGGAGCTTTCACGACTTGATGCTCGAAGAAGTGTATTTGAAGTAGTCATGCAAGCGAGACCGAGGATTGTTCGGTCTGTTGTCTCTCCGAGGCTTCCTTGGCCAAAGAGGGTCCTCGAGCTTCGGAGAGCTGTTGTGTTTTTTTACCCCTTCATGTCCCCTGGTCTATCTTTTTTGGGGATGTCAAAGTGGACAGCTGAGACAGGGCTTCCGAGAGCGCTCCGGGAGCGCTCCGGGAGATATTTCCTATGAGTTCATGTGCCCGAGAAAGGTGGATATTGGATGCATCGACACCGAGGTGGATTTCCGACCATTTAAATCAAGGACCCGGACCTTCCTTATATGTACCATTCTATTTTTTTACTTCCATGTAGAGACCCTTTATGTGCTTTTGTAATCATATTCCATGACCCTTCGGGCTATTGTACTCGAATCCTTCATAAATAAGAATTTATTCTGCTGACTTCTGCTTTTCTTTTGATGTTTGTATGCTCTTACGCCCTTCGGGGCTCTTTGAATGCCTTCTTTTGTTTGTTGGCTATCGTAGTGTGCCGTGAGAACTTGTCCTGGTCTCCAACTGATCGATAAGGCTCTCCCCCGACCTTATTGTCGTATTTCGGACTGATGGTGGACTGACTGGATAAGTTCGAGATATTGAGTCCTGCTAATTTGTTTGGAGATTAAGCATCGAATTCTAGGTCCTTCGGGAACGCTACCCCGGATATTTGAGGGCGCCCTATTGATTTTGATGTAGATAACCCTTTTAGAAAGTATAAGGTTGGCTTCCGCTTGAGGAGTTTGCCTATGTTTGGGCGCTTCTTTGGGCCTTCGTAGAGCTTTGGTAATCGGGGTTTCTGGGGTTTACTCCTCTAGAGAGGGGATCACGAGCCCAGGCGCTTGCTTTGCGTCTGGTACCGGCATTTTGGAGCTCATTGTGGCCTTGTTTCTTGGGGCCGGGGGCTCCTAATGTGAAATTCTACCTCGAGCATGGAGATAATACACATGGCCCCTCGAGTCTTGACGTTTGTTGGAGGATGTTCCTTGGGTCGTGTATCAATCCGTCGATTTGTAACGAGGCCGTTGGCTTCTTGGAGCTTACCTCGAGCAGGAGACTCGCTGTTGCCTCTTGAATATAAGTGGGGTGGCTTTGGCCTTTTTACGAGACTTCATTATTTTTGGGTAGGTATTCTTATGTTTTGGCATAGGGTTCCATATCTCTTAAAGTGGAAAAAGTGTTGGTGCTTGCCCTTGCTTTATTTTGTTAGTTTTTCCATAGTCATGGCGACCACTTCGGCACCGGCATGGCAAAGTGCGAAGAATGCTATTCCCGACGCTCGAGAGTTGAAGGATTTTGCTCTGGAGACAGAATCCTTGATAAGAGAGGAACACCTGGAGATGGCGAGGTGATACTGCAGGTGGAGCGAGGGGGTGACACTACGGGTGCTTTCCCCAGGTGAAGGCATCGCAGACTCTGCTGATGGGTTCTTGAGTGTGCACCTATAGACTTTTACATTTGGCCCCCCTGATAGGGTCATGCTTGACTTTTGTTTGAAGTATCGGGTTACCCTGGTGCAGATTCATCTTTCGTTTGGGCGAACGGTGTTGATGATAAGATTTTTCACGGAGAAAGTCGGGCTTGAGTTCACGCTTGATCATCTGATCAGGCTATATAGGCCTTTTTATCATCGAGGCCTGCTAAACCTGAGGGGTCGTTTGCCCACGCCCTTCATTATTGATGATGTAGAGGGAGGAGACCGAGAGTGGGCCAATTGGTTCATCTGAGTCCGAACGACCGATATTATTCCTGTGGAGTTTTTGCAATTTCCCGAAGGGTGGAATCATGCACGTAAGTGAGGCACTTTGTCGCTCTTTCAGATTTTGTTCATGCCAAAAATCGGCCAAATAACAATGTTATCTCCCTTGTTGCAGCAACTTCGTGGACGTCAGGCAAAGTCAATGATCTGCCCGACTGGGTTCGAAGGTTGGTGACCTATTTGTCTTTTGACGAACGCGGGTGGCGAGCTATGTCTTGCATCAGGTGGGGAGTGGACCATGAAGGTACGTGCGTATGTTGCTTTTCCCATACTAGTGTATACCCTAAGTAACATCTTCCCATCTCGTCTGTACTGGATTTTCCATTTGCAGATATTGGGTGGTTCCTTGGGGCGAGGCAACGCTTTTTCGGAGAGGAGATGGAGTTGTCGACCTTCGGGCCGAGGGATGATAGTAACAAAAGGGATCGGAGCCCACAATGCAAAGGAGCCTTTTGCGGTGCCGGTCGGGCTCGTATTTCAGAGAATGAGGGATTGCCCGAGTCTGCTATTCCCGGAGCGCCTGATTCCTAGCCAATGAATCCTTTGGGTGAGCACGTCGTGACCGGGGCCGGTTCTTCTGGGATCGCAGGGGCCGGACCAGCAGGAGCGTGTTCTGATTTGGAGGAAATCCGTCGTGTTCACTTTATGGTGAGTTGGTGCACAGTTTCCTTGCATCCTGCATCTTCTTCCTCTCATTTTATCCTTCATGCGCAGGCTTGCGATAGGCTTAAGTCCGAGTTATTTCGTCAAAGGGCCAAGTTTCAGAGAATTATGGATGAGGTAGAATCCCTTAGGCTTCTTTGTAAGGAGAAAGAAGTTGAGCTGCATTATTGTCGATATGAGGCATACCGGAGATCAAGCTATGAGAGCTATTTGGTGGAGCAGTTACCTTCCTGTAGTGCGTTCTTTGCTTCTTTCTAACCTTAAGGCTAATTTCCTCTTGTTGTCAGTTGCAAAAAAAGGCAGAGGCCATGGAGTACCTTAAAGGCGACGTAAACCGTGTCAGGGCCGCTTCCGAGGAGCTAAGAGCTCAAGTGCAGGCTCAAGCTCTAGAGGAGATAAGTAACTAGACTAAGGTACCTGCCTTCGAGGTCTAACTCAACTTGACCCGTTACATTGCCAAAGTTTAGGCGGATATGATTGAGAGACTTGAGTCTGATCTCTCGAGGGTAAGGGCCAATATAATCGATGCCCGGGCGGAAGTGGCATTAAGCCAAACTAGGGTTGATCGTGAGATGGCAATTTGCATAAAGGATGTTGCCGACGCTCAATCCGAGTTGAGGCGGGCCCTCGATCATGAGAAGAGGATCAAGGAATATATTCGCTGCCGATCCCAAAGTGAGATATTCGAGGAGGTTAGTACGAGGGGCTTCATTCTCTCGAAGGAATTGTCTCGAGCAAGGGTGGATGAGGGTGACGCTCGGTCATTTCTTGTGGACGTTGCGGAGGGTGAACTTGATGAGCTGTAGCATTTTGGCATAGAATATAGATTCCACTATTTTCTAGCTTTGTTTCTGTCGCGTGCAGGGCGTGTCTGTAGGTGGAGAATGCTTTTTCGTATGTAATATAAGAAGAATTTTAAAGCTTTATTCCTTTTGTACCTTTTTTTGTCGTTTCTTTTGATCGCGGGGACTATTTTTTGATCTAGTCCCCGAGTCGTGTTGTGACTTGAGCTTCAATTGGATTTCTGGCTCTTTTTCGACTACATGGGCTGAGGGCAATGGCCCTTTGTGCTCCTAGGTCGAAATGACTTTGCGTGCGTGTGGCCTGGAGATTTGTCTTGACTGACGATTAGCAATGTTTGGGCCGTGCCTTTTGGCATATCACGGTTGAAATATCCTCGGGTACAGTGTTCGAGTCGGGATCCGACTCAAGCTTTATATACCCTCGAGTTTTGTGCTCGTTCAGTCTGTCGATAATGGTTTTCATTTCCTTCTCTTTGGCATTTTGCGATTTTTCGGGTCCAGTCTCCGAGTCGCGTTGCGATTCGAGCTGTAATTAACCCTTAATTTTTCTAGAGATTTCGGTCGGCAATAGTAGTATCGATGTCGCGCCTTTTGGGCATTTTATAATTTTTGGGTCCAGTCTCCAAGTCGCGCTGCGACTCGAGCTGTAATCGACCCTCAAATCTCATTGAGTTTCCAGCCAGCGATGGTGGCTTTTCTATCATTTGGTCATTGAGACCTCTTAGTATGTGGCCCATAGGCTTGCATAGTTAACTATTTTGGATCCGGTCTCCAAATTGGGTTACGATTCAAGCTCGATTTAATCCTCAAGTTTTCAGTTTTTAAGCTAGCGACAATGCTCTTACGCTGCATGGTCGTGGAGACCTTTTAATATGAGGCCCGGAGGCTTTGCTTAGCCGGCGACAGTGGCTCTTATGCTGTTTTTGCCCGGGGGCTTTTTGCAGGCTTTGTTTGCTCTCATTAAGGGCTTTTTGAATATTTTTGCCTGACCCGAATTTCAAGTCGTAGTCGGTGATGTTTTGAGCACCTCGTAAGGTTCATAGCTCATAGGTCGAGTAGATCGACGCTATTACGATTTTGGAGCCGACATGATCGGGACTCATTTTTTGCTTATTGAGGGAATCCTATTTTTTAATCGGTTCTTTCCGAAGTATATTCGGAGGATTTTGTAGTGACAGTCAGGCATCCCCGAGTTGCGTTATTTGGGTTGTATTAGCCATTTTGATTGGAGTCAGATGCATTTGGTCGGGGCCATTTTTGATCCCAAAAGGTAGTTTTAGGCATCCACACCGAGGGTATGATCTTTAATGATTCTTACAAATGCGACGTGTAGCCTAAGCTGCAAGATTTTTTATACCTGTTGAGGTCTTACAGTTTGCCATGCCCGTTGAGGTCTTACAGATTGTGGAGAATAGATCTGGTTATACCGAGGCTTCCCGCTAGGGTCTTATAATTTTAGATTTTTCAGTACGTGGAGATTGGCGGTAGTATCTGAGTCATCGAGTTATTTAAGCATGAAGACCGCTTCTCATGAGCTCGAATTTGCCTCATAAGGGCTTGATGAGCCCGACATCCCGACCCTGGGGTCATCCGGGTACCGAATTCTTTAAGTCTCCGAGTATCCTGAGATACATTTGGCGGAGAGGTTTTTGCTGTGAATAAGCCGAAATAGTCTTCTTCGAAGCATGGAATGCCTAAAAAATATTCTTTATTGCTTGGCAAAAATATATACTGTAAATACATATCGTCCCCTTGTTATGAGTTTGGCCCACATGGGCGTGACTTCTCCGATTATCTAATATGCTTACATGATTCCGCATAGTAATTCAGAAAAGAAGATTGCGATCTCGTCGGATCCCCTTCTTGCGGGTATGTCACCCTACTAATAATCTTGTTGGTGGAACCTTCTTTATATTAAAAAACCCGATTGAGGAAAGAATGCTCCGCGGGACCTGTGGGGCCACAAATCCTCGAATGGGGTTTAGAGCTACCGAATGCCTCAGCTGACTGCCCCCATACAGGTTAGGGAAAAAAGAAAAGAAAGGAAATGAAAAGAAAAGGCAGAGTAGTTCTTCCTTTCTACGGGGTGCATAGGCGGTGTTTCAGGGAGCAAGCCCTGCCGCAGCCTTCTACTACATCTGACCAGGCCTGACCGAAGATGTGATTATGTTTACCCTTTGACCCCTTCGAGGGCAATGCCGACGATGGGTCCTATGGTGAGGGATCTCCTCTTGTCACTTATAGCAAAATATTTAGCCCTACGCTTGTCGCGGGGTTTCACTCCTTCGGTGGAGCAGGGTCAGAGTCGCCTCCGAGTGATGTATCTGCTGTCGTCTGTATAAAGCGTCCTCGCCCTGTGCGCTCGACATGTCAGCCCGAGATTGGGCGGGCTGTGTAGAAGAAGCGATCTGGTCGTTGTGGAAATTGGCATCAGGAACCTATCGGAGATTCGGCGTGAGAGCGATGTCGGTCTGGGTTGTCCTATTTGCTTTGGCCTGACATCGTCGGTATAGTTGGCCAAACCACCATTACTCATAAACACATGTTTTATTTGAAATAGGTTGAATGAAAGAGGGGATTACCAA
Organism: Nicotiana glauca; assembly: GCA_026770625.1. NCBI lineage: Eukaryota > Viridiplantae > Streptophyta > Magnoliopsida > Solanales > Solanaceae > Nicotiana > Nicotiana glauca. The sequence continues at coordinate 10,701 of MU673655.1, read as the reverse complement.
TACGTTAATGCGATGCCGAGGTGAAATATCGGCGTCCTTTTCCTCAAGCGCGAGGGTGTCCTTTGGGATCATTTTTGGGGACCGTCCCTTTCTGGTGGTGGGCACTTTCACTTTACATTCTATGGATCTTTGTGGGGTGCCTCCGTCCTTTTACATCCATGGCGATGCGCCATGGTTCTCCGGCTCTATTTCGCCCGATCTCCTTCCTCCAGTAAAGCTGGATCCGGGTCTGCTCGCTCGATGACACTTTGTGGTGACCTTTGTTGAATGGCATAGTTGCTACTCTTTTGGGCCTGTGACCCCGAGCACCTCGTGGTTCCTGTGGTGGGCCATGGTTTCCCTGGAGGGGTTCCGGTTGAATAGGTCTGAGCTTCCTGGCGTTCCTAGCTTCGTTTATGGTGACCACTATGCTTGGCACTGCAATGTTGAATTCGTACTCTATTAGGCGTGGTTTCCTTGTTAGTTCTGCCTTCTTGATCCTGGTACCATTGGAGGTTCCACGAGGGTGTTATCTTCGGGCTACTGCCTTGTTGTTGCAAGGCGTGTTGCACCTCGAATCGTCTCTTCCGTTCGCGGCACACGGATGATGGCTCCATTCTCTCGGTGTCAAATTCTTCGTCGGGAATCTACCTAGATATGCTGAACCCGAGGAGGTTCCCGGACGATCGTCTACGGCCCTGATTCGGGACCGGTGTCGGTTGCGGGCATCCCACCAAGCCTTGGATGGGTATCTGACCAGGCATTGCTTGAAATGACCTAGAGTCGCCAGGTAATCTTCGTTTAGGTTTTGGGCGAAGGCATGTGCCGCCCAACTACTCGAAACCGGGAGCAGTCTCATTCGTCCTATCGAGGAGCGGGGTGTGGCTTCCCATGACACTTTATTTCTTCTCCGTTCGGCCTTAGGCGCATTGAGCCCTCTTGGTATTGCTTTGATGGCATTAGCGCGTGCTTCCACGAACCGTGCTGATATGGTGAGTAGGTCTGCGACGTCAGGTGCCGGGCAATGGCGCTGCGTAATGGTTTATTTCGGGAGAGTTTCTTCGAATCTCCTTATCGGGATGAGCTCGAGTTCAATATTTTGGGGGTCGCTGTTCCTGGACGAGCTTGCGCAAGTGGTGGTGCGCCCGTAAGGATTCGAGGTCCTGTCACACCTAGAGAGATTCGTCATTTCTAACCTTTGTGAAATGAGTTCCGGGATCGTATTTTTGGGAGACAGGTTCTTTAGGAGTTTCCGCAAGCATGATTCAATTCTTTCGATGAGTTCTTCCAACATCCTTACTACTATAGGGTAGGTTATCGATCTGCCGTTGCCCGATATCTCGGGTACTGGCTCGACATAAAGAGATATTTCTGGTGCTGCCGTGTTGGGAGTCTCCTGGCAACTCTGTAGCTGAGCGATAGCCAAATGTCGTTCCTGCAACATTTCAAAAATAATATGAAGATTAACTTTCTATTCCACCCGGGCTAAGATTTTTTGGGCTTCCTGTTGGTCGACGTGCTGTGTGTCATCATTGGTGCGCGAGACTTCGTTGCCCCACTGAGCAGCGTACAGGCCCGCATCCACTCGAACCGATCTAGATGCATCATCGGGGTCCTGCTGTGTCGCGCCAGCCGTTAGAACGACCATACTGCTCTCTTTGTGATTTTTGGGGTTATCGTTCTTGATTTTCCTTATCGAGCTGGACATTAACCTGAAATCAAAAAGATCTTGGGCAAGAAAAAGTGTGAAAGATATCGCGCATTTGAGTGATGAAACTAACAAGAAAGTAATCACTATTATTTTTAGCCCCACGGTAGGCGCCAAACTGTTTATCGTGAAAATGGTAACAAAAATTAAATTTGTAATTTGATTCTAAAAATATGTGATCTATTTCCAAGCTAGTTTGTTAGGTTAATTAGTGCTAAAGAGTGAGGTGAAATGATAAAAATCAAGTTAAGCAAAGCAGTAATCGAACCAGTAGGGGGCTATTGCCCGGGCGTAACATCATCCAGTAGATACCTTGGGGTCGAGGTTTGAGCCTATCGCCGGGAAGGGGATAACAAGTGAAAATAGAGCCAAACCAGGCTCTATCTTATCAATATTGAGCGAAATACTAGAGAATAAGTAAGAAAACGATAAAATTCTTAGGCGACCTCGAGGTCGATGAAGTTAGACAATCTGGAAGAAAGAGAGAGAGAGAGAGAGATATTATTGCATTTGTGGAGGAGTGGAGCAACATCAGTCCGTTACAAGGTAGGGTGAGTTCCCCTTATATAGGCGAGGGAACTCGGTATAGTATAAGTACGCGTATATTAATTGCAAGAGTACAAAGATGGGACGGCTTGATACATGGACTCACAGTAGGCTCTAGATAGGCCGGGCTCGTCAGGCGTAGCCATGTGCCTAGGGGGCTTCCCCTTCTATCCCGACCTCGGACCCTATTTCCTCCGAGTCAGACTTCGATGAGACCTGAGGCTGAGAACTCGATCACGGCCTCCTGCCCTCGATGTCTTGGGGGAGCTTCTGAAATGTCTTGGCAGCAAGAAATCAAGTCTTCTGATTTTGCCGCATACACTTTGATACTTTCAAAGTATTTGCTCGAGATGGCAGAGTCTCGTGCTGATAATGTGTTATAAAATAAAGACTGTAAAGTAAATAAACTGAAGACAAGTATTGGGAAAGATTGACAGTCTCGGTGGGTCCGTATCGAAATATGGACCTGGGCATATGCCCAAAATCGAATTCCGAGGTCCCTAGTTGAGTATGAATTTTTGATGAAAATTAAATGGTTTTAAGAATTCTGTTAATGATATTGGTATCGGGCCCGTATTTTAGTTTCGGAGCATGGTACATGTTAAAAATAATATTTATACCTTATCTATAAATTTTCGTGAGAAATGAAACTTATTTGACGTGATTCGGATGTGGGGTTGTGAAAATAGGAATTTCAAAGTGTTCTTAAGAATTTCATGTGATTTGGTGCTTGTCACGACCCAAAATCCCAACCCGGTCATGATGGCGCCTCTCCTGAGGACAAGGCCAGCTAACAGAACAACAATGCACCTCTTTATAATTACATAGCAAGAACAGGTCCACTTCATAGATAATAATAATCACAAGTGCGAAATAAGCATGATGGAACAATGAAAACCATCCTAACTCAGCCCGAGATCGGGGTATCACAAGTCATGAGCTACTACAGAGTTTACTAATATTTTTACAAGTCTGGAAATATCATAAATAACAAAAGATAAGGGAGAAAACGAGGCTATGAACGTCGACAACTACCTCGTTACTCCTAGTCATCGCCTGGTCTGGAAAGAATCAGCGCTCAGGAGCGAACTCAGCTCTGCCTGTATCTGCACACATGGTGCAGGGAGTAATGTGAGTACTCCGACCCAATGAGTAATAAAAATAAATAACGACTGAAAGCTTGAAATCTCATAAAGGAACAATATAGCGCTATCTCAAGCAGTAAAATCAATTATACAACAAAGCCATAAGGCATCAGATAAATTCTCTTTTTTAAACAGTGAAAACAACAATTTCAACAAGTAAGGAATAATTAAAAGCTTGCCCGTCTGGCTCAATATCAAACTCTCATTACAGTATCAGCCCCGCGGGATCACTCCCAACTCACCAACACACAACATCAGCCCCTCGGGCTCACTCCCAACTCACCAAACACAAACAACGGCCTCTTGGGCCTACTCCCAACTCACCTGGTTACCCTGCGCTCACTGGGGGTGTGTACAGACACCGGAGGGGCTCCTACAGCCCAAGCGCAATATCAATAGGACTTAAAGCCTCCACACATCACACTCGAGGCCTGAAAGCCTCCTCACATCACTCAACATATCCTCACCTACAGCCCTCGGCCTCAATCAGTCCAGAAAATAATCATAAGCCCCTTGGACATCAGTAAAACAATAGTGCTCAGCTCAACAACATTATAAATATCATTAAATCTCGAGTTGAGTATAAATGTAGCGGAGTTCACGAAATAATATAATTCAATTGGACTGATTTCAAATAATATTTCAATTGGTGAGGAAAAATAGTGATGTAAATTCACAAAAGATTTCAAATGATTGGCATGAAGCCCAAATGTGGCAATAAGCCCAAATCATGGTGAAAAACAACAAGTCTTTATCAAATACGAAGTAAAATATCGACCGGGATGGACCAAGTCACAATCCCAAATAGTAAATGACCTCGCGCTCGTCATACAACGTGTGTCTCATCTCAACATAGCATTATGTTGTGCAATCCGGGGTTTCAAACCCTTAGGACATCATGTAAAATCATTACTCACCTCAAGACCACCGAAAGACGACTCCGCGATGCCCTTGCCTTTCAAATTTTCTTCCTCGCGTGACGAATCTGCCAAAAATGATAACGAATGTGTTGCATTATACTACAGAGACAATACCCAATCGAGAAGACTCGAAAAATATTGAAAACCTCGAAATTTGCAAAACCCGAGCCCTGATCCCACGTCATGAAATCCAAAATTTTTTTACATCAATACGATCCTTATCTCGCCATGAGTCTATACATACCAAATTCACAAAAATCGGAGTTCATTTGACCATTAAAATCACCATTTTAGAATTTCAATCTCAAGCCCTAATTTCTTACAATTTGGCTATGATTTCATGAATTTCAAGGATGATTCTTCAATAAAATCATGCATTTAACTCATAAAACTTACCTCCAAGCGATCTTGGTTGAAACTCCCTTCAATCCCCATCCAAAAGCTCTCAAAATTGACTTAAAATGGTGAAGAATTGGCCATTTTCAGGACTTAAAGTCTCTGCCCAGGCCCATTTTCCGCTTATGCGGATAATTTTCCGCTTATGCGGACATTTTTCGCATATCTGGACCGCTCTATTTCCGCTTTTGCGGTTCCGCATCCGTGGTCAATTTCCGCTTATGCGGTTTTGACAGCAACCAGATTCTCCCGACACGGAAATGAGAATAACTCCCTCATACGATGTCCAAATTCGACGATTCTTTTTGCTATGGCTCCAAAATTATGATACGGATCTAATGGTTCAATAAAAACTTAATTTGGAGATCATTTACTTAATATGGTACCCCTTTATGCCTAAAGATACGACGTTGGAACATCAAATAAGAGCGTGATCACAACCCGAAACACACCCGAGGCCCCCAGGACCCCGACCAATCACACCAACCAGTCCCAAAATACATTATGGACTTGCTCGAGGTCTCAAATCACATCAAACAATGCAAAAACCATGAATCAACCTCCAATCTAAGCTTTATGAACTTTAGAACTTCCAACTTCTATTTCCGATGCCGAAACCTATCAAATCACGTCCGATTGACTTCAAATTTTGCACATAAGTCCAAAATCACCTAACGAAGCTACTGAAACTCTCGGAAATCCATTCCGACTCCCGGATCAAAATTTCACCTATCAACCGGAAATCGCCAAAATACTAACTTCGCCAAAATAGGCTAACTTCTTCACCGGACCTCCAACATTACGTCTGATTGCTCTCCTAAGCCTTAAATCATCCCCCGAAAATAACCGAATCATCGGAATTCAATTTCGAGCCCTCTAACTCACAAGTCAATATCCGGTTGACTTTTCCAACTTAAGCCTTCTTAAAAGAGACTAAGTGCCTCATCTCTTAATAAAATAACTCCAATTAAATTCTAACGCACCCAATACTGATAATGAAACATAAGGAAGCAAAAAATGGGAAGAACGGGGTCGTTACTCACGAGACGACGGGTCGGGTCGTCACATTCTCCCCAACTTAAACAAACGTTCGTCCCCGAACGTGCCCAGAGTTGTTCCGAAAGCCCAACAATTGCTGAATAACCTTACCATGTATAAATCCGGGGATGAACCCACGTCACCCTATCTCACATGGGTCCGATAACACGTTTTAACTAAAGTCACACATTCTAGTCTAGCCCATAAATCATAGAGCCACATTTCACCTTTTCAGAATCATACACAAGATCAGAACCTCACACCTATATTCAGAATAAGTCTGAACCAGCTGTAATAGACCATGCCTGCAACCTTAGGTGCAATTATATGATATACCAATAACTGAAACCAATGCAGCGATAACTTCTATTCACCGCAGCTACCCACAACAACCAAATACCGATAGAAATCTCTTATTAGCCAATGTCGCATTCCAACACAATCATATACTGCCAACAATAATTGAAACGCGTAATAAACCATAATCATTGCTCGGATCAACCATTCATGAGGCCATATCCTCTCTAGTAATTTTCATAACAAATTTTCGAACCGAACCTCGATATTTACCCATCAAACATGCTGAAATCAAATCGGTTTGTACTCATCAATGACCCCAACGATCACCTCGAATCCAACACACCACTCTGGTAACATAACACCCCAATACAGGCCTAAGCCACAACTTGCATAATGCGCACACCAATAAGAAATGGTTCGAACATACTCAAATCATGAAAATGACTCAACTGAGAGAGTTGTACCTCAAATTCACTAGTACTGCCACAACACAAGGCTGAGACCCTGTCTCACATCATAGAAATAGGACACACAAATTTGACCTGCAAGGTCATGTTTCCACACAGCTTTGCTGCAACGCGCGATCTTATCCAAATACTACTCCACATGAAACACCTCAAGTCACTATGCTTGAAATCAACAACCATGCTCAATTGATGGCTGGAGCCAGAGCAAATCATTACACCCACGGTGAAACAAATATCACATACCACACAAACCTGTAGAACATAATCCAACTCACCTCGCCACTCAACCCATGGCATTTTCGGCATAGCCCATGGCACAATAGTTCAGAATTGCCTGACGCTAAGACAACCAGTCTAAGTTCTGACATCACATACAAAATCTAACATACCAGCAAGTAAAGATCCATTCAAGCCTCCAAATCCTGATAGCCGTTAAATAATACCGACGCACACGATCCACAACCACAATATAGCCTGTACATGAGAACTCCCAGTCTCCAACTCCATATAGCACACGCATCATCATACCTGACCCCAATACTATTGGAGTGCCATCAACTTAATCACATTGGCCTTTTTCTGAAACATGTAACCTCTACAAATCACTATGATTAGAAATAAAATTTCCTTAATCATCTGAAGATCATTCACCCTAATCATCTGAAGCTCATTTCTCTAATCACCCAAAGCTGCCCGTACTGCCTAAGAATGTTATGAATTTCCATTCAGAACTGAACCATAACCTTACACACGCAATTCTCAATCCTTCACAACATATCGCATATACCATGTCATCCTAAGGTAACATGAGGACTTCACCTCCCTTCCGAACCATGAAAGTTTACATACTCAACTAGTCCAGAACTTTCACTGATCCCATCTAGAAGAAAAATCATTACACATCCTATGCTCTGCATGACATACATAGGTCTTTTTCAAATTCTTACAATACCGACATGACAGATAAGATCTGTATAAACTCATAACACCGCCGAATCAACAATTCATTGGGTCTATACTTCCTGCAAGAACTATCACCTCATTCTGAACCAAACAATGGTCTTAGCTCCTTAATTTACCTCATATACTCAGATCGCACGTATCTCGAATTCAATGATCTCATCTCACCCATTACGAACCGCTCAAGCAATAAGCCACCCC
>MU673653.1:3255-35329 GCA_026770625.1 Nicotiana glauca | reverse complement strand
CTGTCAGAAAAGGGATTCAAAAAGTACAGTCCAATCCAAATTTAAGTACAAATCAGGCTATTCCTAATGAATACACACTTTAACTAAATTCTACAAAACATCAGATTAACTTCGTAAAATAAACTAAAATTCTTAAAGGAACATTTTCACTTCATTTTCTTCATCTCGTAACTACATCAACGAGCAATAAGGAGTGTACCTGGAAACGAAAAGGAATCAATGAGATCTAGGAAAAGCAGGGATCAGCAATCAACAACAACACGCCAATCGATCAGATACAGCTCCAGCAAATCAGACTCAAACCACAGTGATGATAAACCAGTAGAAAAAAAAACCAACAAATGCTAAAGCAGACCACAAATCAACACTTCGACTCAGTACAGTCCCAATCCCATAGTACTTTGATCACCAAAGCCAAATAGAAGAGAAGCACAGACTTAAAATTGCCTTAGAATCAATTAAACAGTGATGCTTTTTTTTTATGATTTTTAAGTTTTGATGTGAGGAAATGCACGAATTGAGATTGCAAACAGCAGGAAAATGTTTGAGTGAATTTCAGATTTGCCAAACTTCTAAACTTCTTAAAGGCAAGCTCATGAAGCCTATTTATAGAGTATTAAGGGAGGGAGATTTGAATTTCAGACTTACATATGAGTCCCTCCCTTTATTTCAATTTAAACCTTATTCTTTTCGTTAACTGATCAGTTTTACCCCTTTATTTGTACAAAATTCCCCTTTTTCCCCATCTAGAATGTTCTATTTTACTGCTTTTACCCTTCTACCCCCACCTCTAAGTGATTTTCACAGCATTACCCTTTTATTATGTCTGAAATGTCCTTAATTCCTTAGGTATTTTACAATTAGACCATTTAGTATTCCCAACTCTGCCCCTATCTCCTTAGGATTATTACCAATGAACCAAATGACATTCCCCAAACTAACCCTGATTTCCCATCTCTATTTACCAATTAACCTTATTGCTTTTAACCTTTTACCCCCTTAGACTTACCCAAATTGCGAAATTATCCTAACACTATATTTCAGAATTCGAACTCAGGATATATTTCAGCTATAACCAATAATCCTAATTATTTATGAATTATCACTCATTTATTTTCAGAAACTAAACTAACACAAACAAATTACTGACAATCCAGACTTCTAATTATCCATTTCAATTTTAAAATAGAAGCAGAAATCGAAATCATGATAGTCAGGATCTAAAACTTCTAGAAACTAATCAAACAAGCTTTTAACCCTAATTAATATCAATAGTCTACACAAAAATCTATCAAAGGCTATTAAAATCTATTTAATTCCTAAGACTAATGTCAGAATTTGTTTATTAAGATTTTATTCTTCTTTTTTTTTTGTTTCAAAACAGATCAGTTTCAACTAACCAAGAATTAATAATCAGAAAATACAATCATTTTATCAAGAATCAGAGGAAAACAACACATGCAATCAAGAAAGAAAGAAAGAGAATACTTAGCTTTCTTTTTCTTTTTATTTTCCGATAATCTTGTTTTTTTTTTTTCTTTGCTTTTCTTTTCTTCTATTTCTTTAGCTGGTAGTCCGTTAGACTTCAGGAAAGGCAAACTCTTGATTTTTCGGGGTCACTGGAGAAACTTCAGTCCTTATTTGAACATTTCCAGTGACCTTTGCAGCCTAGGACTTTCAAGAACGGATAAAGGATGGCCGGAGGAAGGTTTGATGTGATTTTTGGGTAATTTGGGTAGACTGTCGTTCATCGGAGTAAGGTTCCGGCGAACTTCTTTTCAAGATTCAAAGGGTTAAAGCTTCATTTGAGACAAACGGATTGAAGGGATGTAATAAGGAGGCTAAGGGCTTTTTATGGTGTTAAGGGTGAAGGCAGAGGCAAAAATTGTGTTCGCCGGAATAGGGTTCCGGTGACACTTAAACTGATATTCGAGAAGTTCTAGCCTGGTTTGAGGAAAACTGATTATGGGGATGAGGAGAGGAGGCTCAGGGATCTTTGTGGTGTTAATGGTGAGGGCAACGGAGAGGGTGTTGTTTCCCACCGGTGAGAGTTCCGGCAAGATTGAGAGAAGGGGGGGTGGCGGCTAGGGTTTGTGTTTAGAAACGAAGAATATGAAATGAAATAGGTGTATGCATATGTGGTATATTTAAAAGGCATCTAATATTCTGAACCGTTGGATTAAATACATTAACGGCTCAGACCTATTGAGCTCTGAAATGACGCCGTCTATTTAAGTGACGGTTCAATCCTGCCCGTTAGATCAAATACATGAATGGCCGGGATTTGACGACTCAAACGTCGTCGTTCGATTCATTAACTGGTTTGTGTAATCTGACCGTTTGATCAAGAATTTCAACGGTCCAGATCTCTTAAGCTTAAACGGGGTCGTTTGGATTTAAAGCCAGGCAGACCGGGTATTTTTTGGGCCTGACTCAACTTGGGCTAGTATTATCCGATTTTTATTGTATTAGCCCAATTACTTGTAATTGTTTTGTATTTTGTATTTTGTACTTTCTTTTGTATTTTGTATTTTATTTTCTTTTGTATTTTTGTATTTCTTTTCTTTCATATTTTCTGATTTTGCTAATTTTAAAACTAATTAATTTCTATTTTTATGATAATTTTCAAAAATGCTATTTTGATTTTTCTTTAATTTGTTCTCAAAATGTAATAATACCAAAATTAAATCCTAATGCACATGCATATTTTTTGTATATTTTTGTGAATTATTATGTACCTAATTAACACAAAAATGCCACAACAAAATATTTTTTTTAGGAATAATTTGCTTAAGGCAAAAATCACGTGCTCACAGTCTTCACAGTGTTCTAACTACAGACCATTTTTCAATACTTAAGCTCTCAGTTAGGGACTAAGTGTCCCAAATAACCCAACACCGAACGTCCCGACAAACCAAATTAGCAGAAATGAACTTAGGGGAAGCAGTTAATAGGGGATCGGGACGTTAATTCTTAAGACGAATGGCCGGGTCATCACAACTTTGGAGTGCCATTTTCATCACCAAGCATGAGGTAAGTGATCTCTACTAGTTTTGAGTATATACAAGGTTCATATATGGATTTAGACATGGAAAATTGTAGAAAACTTGGGGTTTGAGGGAAAAGCTAGAAAACTAGTATTCTTGGATTTTGACCACGATTTTGTGTATGGAATTTAGAGATAATCATATATTTTAGTTCGTGAGGCCATGGGTAAACTTTATCTTCGAAAAATTTCGGATTTCGGGCATGTGGGCCCGAGGGTATTTTTGTCAACTTTTCGATCGAGGTTAGGAATTGTTATCAATTGGATTATAATGAGTACCTTAGCATATATTTATGGATTTGCATAATTATTGGCTAGTTTTGGAGCATTTTGCATTGATTCGAGTCTTCGGAAGAGTGTGACATGCCGGTTATGGATCTTCGGAGCGAGGTGAGTCTTCTTTCTAACCTTGTAAGAGGGAATTATCCCCATAGACGAGTTAATTGGTTATGTGCTCCTATTTTTGGGTCCTACCTACACACGAGGTGATGAGAGTCCGTGCGTAGCTACTATTATGCTATTGTCCAGGTAGTCTAGGACCCAAAAGCATGCTATACTTGGATTAATCGTAAACTTATTGACAACTTGAATTGCTTAAATCACATTGAATTAGTAAATAAATTTCCAAAAGGATTAAACTTTATTTTTCTTAAATGGTTAAAAGAGGATTGACTTTCTTTGGATAACTGCTCCGTGTGGACTCTTGATTGACTGTCTGTGTGTGTTTAATTTTGGAGCAGGCCGAACGCCTTGGCAAATTAAATAGATGCATCTATGGTTCGCGCTGTTCGACCCTCGGCAGTGCACAATTTACATTTCTATTGGAGCGGGCCGTTGACCTCGGCATGATTTGTGCATGATTGTATTGCTTGCCTTGAAACTTATTAAAGTTGTTGCTGCCTCTTTTTGGCTTAAGAATATATGTATAAATGATGAAAAGGAATGATTTCCTATAAAAGAAAGAATTGTTTATTTACTTCAATCCATTGAATTATAATCATGTTTATAAAAATTCACGATTTAATATATTATGGATATACCATCATTGGACCATTAGTAAGTGTCGAAGTCAACCATCTCGTCTCTACTTCTTCGAGATTATATGGGATACTCATTGAGTACACGTTGATTCGTACTCATACTACACTTCTGTGCATTTTTATTGCACAGGCATATGCATCTCTAGTGGCCTATTGGGCGTAGCAGCACGGATGATACTGAGACTTAGGTGAGCTACACTTCTCGAGGCAATTCGTAGCCAAAAGAGTCTCTTTCAGTTTTCTGTATTTATTTCTATCCAATATTGTATTCTAGACAATTTTTATATTACATTATTTCTTAGAAATTGCTCATGCACATGTGACACCAGGTTTTGGGAGGATTTTTGGATTATTAAATGTTAAGTTTTGTTAAAGATTTTGCGGATATTTCTGTAAATTTTATTATTCATTATTTAATGTATAAATAAAAATGATTTTAGACAATACAAAAATTGGAATTTATTTAAGTATTTTGGTTAGCTTGCCTGACAACGGTGTCTGGCACCACCATGACCCTCAGTGGATTTTTGGTCGTGATAACATGGTATCAGAGCACTAGGTTCCCGTAGGTCTCACGATTCATGAACAAGTCTAGTAAAGTCTCGCGGATCAGTACCGAAACGTCTTTACTTATCTTCGGGAGGCTACAAGGCTGTTAGGAGTACTTTCCTTCTTGATTACTTATCGTGCGATTTGATCCCTTTGAGGCTTATGCCTTCATTTGCTTCCTACTCAATCTTGTGCGACGCGAAGTGCTTGTTATAAACCGAGGATTGAAGAATCGTAATGGTACTACAGATGTGGTGCGGGATATTTCTCCCGGTATAGTTGATCGGACTGTTATCATCGCCTTATGGAGGGATATCTTATTATTTCAGCTCAGTAGCGGTACTTTTGAGAGCTCTGAGGTTGAGCACAAGTTGGCATGATGCTTATGAACGATTGTTCCATAGTATTGATATGATGGTGGGATACTTTCCTACTTGTCGGGGTAGTGAATGACTCGAAGGGAGGTTTACTCAGTGCATGATCTAGAGATTCGGTATTTTATTCCCTACAGGGGAAAAGCAATCGGGCTAAGAATGTTCAGATGCGGGTTGATGGGGTAACGGGACTTGGTATTTGCGAGCGTGGTGGAATTTTTATCTGTGATGTAGTGTCGTCGTCCTCGATTGTATATGTTCAGTTCGCCGGTGTTATGGTTTACGGCAATTCGCCTTGGGGTAAGGCATTGTAAAATAAAATTGGAAAAACGACTGTTAAATGTCGCGGGATGCGGTGGTTCAGATCGAATCGGTGTTTCTAATGTTGATGACTCGAGAAAGATGATCTTCGGAAAAGTTGGAGTTAGTAGCGATTTGTGAGTTCAAGTGCTACGAAGGTAGATTTTATTTAAGGCAACAATTGAGAAGCAAAGTATGAGGAAGGACATGTGGGAAGTGTCAGGCGGTGTTTAAAACTTGTAGAAGGCCAGGTATAAGAAGAGCAGTTGAGTAGTTAATTAAAGAAGTGAGTTTGCCCAAAGTGGGAAAGTGGCGGAGTTGCATAGGGGCTTGGTGGTAGGATGACTACGCGCTTAAGGAGAGTTTGCATCGATTTGGGAATTTTAGTGATTGGTGATTGGTGATTGGGGTCTACGGATCTAATTTGAAGTATGGGCTAATATGCAACAAAGATATCGGTCGTGTTAATGCGATCGATGATTCAGAGTATAAAAAGGGGGTTTTACAGAAATAATCCGAGAATTTAGGCGGTTTATTGCGCAAGGTTATGTCAATAAGAGATAAGGAATTCGGGCGAATTCCATAGTTGTATAATAGTGGCCTTGAGCTAAGTGGGAGAGTCTCACCGCTTATGATTGGGTTACATGGCTAACTACTTGCGAGGTTTCTGGTTATTAGCATATTGATGGGTTATCTCAGCTACGGGAAAAGACCACAAGTGATAAATTGAGCAAATGAATTGTTGAATGCATGCTATGGTTGGCCTTTTGGCTCATTTTCAAACTTGGGGAAGGATTCGGAATTTATGCATTGTATGGATGTGGGTTTCAAGGAAACGATTCTGCCGGGTGCTTCATCAAGAGGGTATTCTTGTGCTAGAATATTCATGTAGTTGATTATATTCGGGGCCAAGTCATGGCTCTCAGCAACGGTCCTAATGGATTCAAATGGGGTAAAGTGTGGTGTCTAATGGCTTCAAGCCTATGGGTGCAGTTGAGAATCAAGCTTTTGCAGCAGCTTATGAGTGGAGGCCCAGAATGTTCTATGATGTTTTGACTTGCAGTGTAGCACTTAAGAGGAAAATGAGAAAGGACTTCGGATTCATAGAAGGATTAGCATAATTGGCATATCAGTTGAGGGTGCGAATGTGCGCACAAAGAAGGAATGAAATGGTTTGTGGGATTCGAGACAACATGGTCTCGTGATTCAAGGTCACTCAGGATGAGTGCATATGGAGTGTGTTATGTGTTCAACGGAGCTGTTATTATTTCTAAGGCAATTAGGGTAAATCGAAAGAAGATAGATTGGTTAGCCATAGTAGTTGGCATATTGGTGGTAAAGATCAGTTCCTTCAGCGTGGTCAAGTTATGTATGTGGTTTGTGGAGGTACGCATGAGGGATGTCGGCCACCATAATTGATCTTATTCAGGAGTATTCTACTATTATGGCCTGTTACATGTAGGCAGATCCCGAAAGGGCTATGGTGGCTTAGACCACTACTTAGATGTTTGCATATTCTACGGTTATGAGGATTTACCTGTGTGTTGCTATGTTTCTCCTGAAGTGAGTCCAGTGAAAAGTTTTTATTGGCACGTTGGGTGCAGTGAGTGGTATGGAATTTTAAGTGAGGATCAAGGTTGCAGTTTGGTGCTGACAAGGATGTCACGAGCTCGGATGAGTAGGAAAGAAGTTTTGATATATAAAGTAAGTTGGTATTGTCTTCAGTGTCACCTGAGATCGGTGTTTTGTGAAAAAGGGCTTTGTATCTTGGTTAAGGATTCTTGATCGCTTTTCAGCATTAGTGCAGCAGGTGGTTTGGATGTATAGACCTGTTATGTGTTTCGAAAGGTTGTGGGAGCATGTCCCACAGGAAGATTGTATAAGTGTGGCATGTAGTCACTTAATTGATTTAAGATTTAAACCAAGTATGAGGATTGTGGTAATGTCATTAATTTAAGAATTTATGCTTAGAGGGCACTCGGTTTATTGGATTATGGACTGTGGAGGTTTGCTCCGGTTATGATGGTTGTTCTTATGTGTTAGAAGAAAAGAGGATGATTATGGACACTTGAAAAGTCATTAGCCTAGTTCAGTGTGATCAGAATCAGCTGGAGGTCTGGGGAGGGATTTAATGTGAATATGGACTTTATAGCAGGCCGGGTGTGTTCATTTCAGCAATGCGCTCCTTATAGATGAGTGGTCGGGGAGTTATTTTGTTGTCAGTAGTTTCATGTAGTGATGTACCGCGTCGTATGAGTTATGAGACGGCTTGGTGAATTTCTTATGTATTGAGGTTCCGTGTAGAGATGATGTTATATGAGCATGATGGCTCTTGAGATTCAGGTTATATATCGTACCTCGTTTGTTCTTGAGTTTGTAGCTTATAGCGCTGTATGTCTCCCCAGGGAAATGGTATTATGCACCTAGCGTGCTTGTGACCGATATTCGGTATCTTGCTGTAATGGGCAAATTAGCTCGATGTATATCTCCTTGTGTGAGTTTTATATGTGGATCGGGTGGCACGCCTCCATGGGTATATTATTTGGATCGGGTGGCACGCCACCATAGTTATGTTGTGTGGATCGGGTGGCACGCCGCCATGGGTATATTTTTTGGATCGGGTTGCGCGCCGCAAGAGTGTGATGTTGAGTACAGTTCCTTATATTGGTTCTTATATGTCGTGTTTCCTATTTTCTGAGAAAAACTCGTATTAGCTGTGAGCCCGCGTCGCATTTGTGATTCGCGAGAGGGGGTGTCTGTTTAGTATGTTACCCGCATTGCATGTATGATTCGCGAGCGGGGTAATTGAACTTCCTTTTCAGAGTTCACTTTCCTTTTGTATCGCATTCTAATTGGTAGCCTATTGGCATATTGCAGCATCATATGAGACTTTTGGATCAAGTTCGTTGTGGCTTATTGCCTGAGCAGTTCATACGGGATGAGATGAGATCATTGGATCTGGAATCAGTGCAATCGGATTGTGTGAAGCGCATTAAGAAGTTAAGCCATTATTCGCTTCAGAATGAGGTGAGGGTATTTGTCAGGAGCATAGACCCAATGAATTGTTTATTTGACAGTAGTTATGAATTTTGCACATCTCATCCATCGTGCCGGTATTGTAGGAGTTAGAGCAAGACCTATGTCGGTCATGAGGTGCAATGGGAGCATCAGATTCGTGGAATTTCGACTAAGTTGATCAGAAAATGTTATTGTGATCCGGTGAGTAAAGTGATGCAAGGTGTGAATTCAGTAAAGTTATGCAGTCATGTTTGGGTACAGCGTATAGTGATTGATATGGTGATCGTATGTTGGAAACAGGTCGGGCATAGAATTTCGGATGTTGGAATTGGGCTCTAAGGCTTAATTGCTTGAATAAAAAGGAATATCTTCAGAATTTATCGAGCCGATGTGCTCAACTGAGTTGTGGTAGCACGGGAAGGTGCATGAATAGTTAAACAGTGATTTCAGACTACTCCAGTGCAGTTCTCAGCACGTTCGAGGACGAACGTATGTTTAAGTGGGAGAAAATGTAACGACCTGACCGGTCGTTTTGAGCTCTAGCGCGTCGTTCAGCAGTCAGAGGCCATGATCAGCTTCTTTTAAGGTATTATGACTTGTACGCGTGGTCGGAATTGAATTTCAGGAAGTTCAGAGTTGATTTGGAGAGAGAATTCTCATTTTTGAAGCTTAAAGTTGAAAGAATTAACTAAGATTGGATTTTTGAGTCAATGACCTCAGAAATTGGGATTTGAAGGTTCCAACTGGTTCGTATGATAATTTCGGACTTGGACGTATGTCCAGATCGGGTTTTGGAAGACCCGGGAATGTTTTGGCGCATATTGTGGGAGTTAGCATTTTGGAAGAAATTTCATAAGTTTGGCTTGAAATGCATTTCATTGTTATCGATGTCCGTTTGAGATTCGGAGTCTGGGAATAGCTCCGTATAGTGATTCTGGAGTTGGGAGCGCGATCGGAAATGAATTTGGAGGTCCGTAGGTCGTTTAGGAGTCATTTGGCTAAAGATAGAAAATTGAAGGTTGTTGAGAAGTTTGACCGGAAGTGGACTTTTTGATATCTAGGTCGGAATCCGATTCCGGAAGTTGGAGTAGGTTCGTAATGTCAAATGTGACTTGTGTGCAAAATTTGGGGTCAATCGGACGTGATTTGATAGGTTTAAACATCGAAAGTAGAAATTTGAAATTCTAAAGTTCATAAAGCTTGGATTGGAGGTTGATTCATGATTTTAGCGTTGTTTGGTATGATTTGAGGCCTCGAGCAGGTTCGTGTTATGTTATGGAGTGGGTTGGTGTGATTGGACGGGGTCCCGGGGGCCTCGGGTGTGTTTCGGGTTGTATCGCACTCTTATTCGATGTTTCAACGTCATTTCTTTGGACATAAAAGGGTACCATATTAAGCAAATGAGCTCCAAATTAAGTTTTTTTTGAACCATTAGATCTGTATCATACTTATGGAGCCATAGAAAAAAGAATCGTCGAATTCGGACATCGTATGAGGGAGTTATGCTCATTTTCGTGTCGGGAAAAAGTGCTGGTTGTTGTCATAACCGCATATACGGCCATTTTTCCGTAGATGCAGGCGGGACCGCAGATGCGGTCATTTTTCCGCAGATGCGAAAACTGCTGGAGGCAGTGGGGTTCTTTTAAAAATCGAAGTTTTGCTCATTTTTACTTCATAGGTGAGTTAATTGGTTATGTGCTCCTATTTGTGGGGGCTACGTACGCACGAGGTGACGAGAGTCCGTACGTAGCTACTATTATGCTATTGTCCGGGTAGTCTAGGACCCAAAAGCATGCTATACTTGGATTAATCGTAAACTTATTGACAACTTGAATTGCTTAAATCACATTGAATTAGTAAATAAATTTCTAAAAGGATTAAACTTCATTTTTCTTAAATGGTTAAAAGAGGATTGACTTTCTTTGGATAATTGCTCCGTGTGGACTCTTGATTGACTGTATGTGTGTGTTTAATTTTGAAGCGGTCCAAACGCCTCGGCAAATTAAATAGATGCATCTATGGTTCGCATCGTTCGACCCTCGGCAGTGCATAATTTACATTTCTATTGGAGCAGGCCGTTGACCTCGGCATGATTTGTGCATGCTTGTATTGCTTGCCTTGAAACTTATTAAAGTTGTTGCGACCTCTTTTTGGCTTAAGAATATATGTATAAATGATGAAAAGGAATGATTTCCTATAAAAGAAAGAATTGTTTATTTGCTTCAACCTATTGAATTATAATCATGTTTATAAAAATTCACGATTTAATATATTATGGATATACCATCATTGGACCATTAGTAAGTGTCGAAGTCGACCATCTCGTCTCTATTTCTTCGAGATTAGATAGGATACTCATTGGGTACACGTTGATTCGTACTTATACTACACTTCTGCGCATTTTTATTGCACAGGCATATGCATCTCTAGTGGCCTACTGGGCGTAGCAGCACGGATGATACTGAGACTTAGGTGAGCTAAACTTCTCGAGGCGATTCGTAGCCAGCAGAGTCTCTTTCAGTTTTCTGTATTTATTTCTATCCAATATTGTATTCCAGACGATTGTTGTATTACATTATTTCTTAAAAATTGCTCATGCACTTGTGACACCTGGTTCTGGGAGGATTTTTGGATTATTAAATGTTAAGTTTTGTTAAAGATTTCGCGGATGTTTCTGTAAATTTTATTATTCGTTATTTAATGTATAAAGAAAAATGATTTTAAACAATACAAAAATTGGAATTTAATTAAGTATTTTGGTTGGCTTGCCTGACAGCGGTGTCCGGCGCCACCACGACCCTCAGTGGATTTTGGGTCATGACATTCCGACTATTGGCCCGCTGTCTCCGGGCAGGCAACAAATTTTTCATCACATTAAGGGCTTCTTCATCCTGAAAAACAATTCTTCCAGTTCAATCAAATCTTCAACTGCCCTTTTGACGGTCTAACAGTCCTCTGTACTGTGCCCCGCTGCTCCAGAGTGGTATTCACATCTAGCATCAGCTCGGTTCATTGGGGACTCGGGGTTCGGCCGGTTCGGGAACACTGTTGCAATAGATCTAGCCAGATCATCTTTTGGAATAAGCTTGAATACGATTCACCAATAGGGGTGAACTGATTCTTTCTGAAAGGCTCTCTTGGGCGAGGATTGTATTGGGGATCATTTGGTTGAGGATTATATGGAGTTTGGTAAGGATGGACATTTCTAGGAGGTGGAGCTCAGTTTTGTGTATAATGTTGTGGCCACGGGTAAGGTTGCATGTTCATCACAGCATTAGGGAGGCGATGTCACGGCATAGGTTGCAAGAACCTCCAAGGAATCTCTAAACCCATAAAACTCAAGAAACATGGCACTACCTTCGGTTAGGAATATGAATCCACCTAGGGAGAATTCAATAGTTGGTCGCCACCATGGCGCGGTCCTTACTATCCATTAGAGCAGCCAATACTGCATCTGGAGTAGACCTTCCAACAGGCCATTATTATTTATGGGTCAGATGAAGAAGAAGAAGGACTTACAGCAATGAGGAACTTGTTTCTAAAGGACGATGATATGGACTGTTGCGTTATTCTCGAGGAGGAGGGAGAGGAAGACCATTCCATACAAGCTGTGAGCAAAGGGGCACATCTCAAGAATTGGACCATCAGGACAACTAAAGCCTGATGAGTGTTGGGGTAGCAAGGCTAAAACAAGCATTATTCACTGTTTTATTTAGTAAATGATTTTCTTTTCGCATTTTTCAATTCCCGCAATAAGATCTTCGATGTTTAAAACAATTATTAAATTTATCAAAAGCATTTTTGATTTTCTTATGAATCAATATTTATTGCTATCGTTTTCTCTCATTAGTTTACCTATACAGCATTACTATTATGTGTCTTGATGAACCAATGACTGTGACATGCAATGAGACAACGCAACAAACGTACATTGATTCAGAGGAAGATGACGTACCTGACGAGATTATCAAAGAAGTTGAGAATTTTGAGAACAGACCTAAGTCCAACCTGGACGAGACCGAAAGTGTCAACCTGGGAGATTCAGAAAATGTCAAGGAAACACGAATCAACATTCACCTTTCGCCATCAGAGAAGAAAGAATACACAGAATTTCTAAAAGAGTATGAGGGCATATTCGCCTAGTCGTATGATGACATGACTGGTCTGAGTACGTCTATTGTGGCTCACAAACTGCCAACCAATCCAATATGTCCGCTGATAAAGAAAAAGCTCAGAAAGTTCAAGCTTGATATGAGCTTGAAAATCAAGGAAGAAGTCACTAAGCAGATCAACGCTAAGGTTCTTAGGGTAGTAGAATACCCGACGTGGTTAGCCAACATTGCGCCAGTGTCAAAGAAGGATGGGAAAGTCAAAGTCTGTGTCGACTACCTGGATCTCAACCGAGCCAGTCCGAAAGACAACTTTCCTTTGCCAAATATACACATCCTAATTGACAATTGTACCAAGCATGAGCTACAATCATTCGTAGAAATTGAACTACACCTGACCTGATTCCCGTTTAAGAGGGGATACGTAGGCAGCCCTATGGGTTCAATCACAATTCAATAAAAATTCATTTCTCCCCGCAATTGGAAACTGGGGTAGAATTTTGAGGAGGACCCTCAAAATTTCGAAGTGATTTCAGCTGATCGCTGCACGAGCAACAGTTATAAACGTTAACCCATCAAACTAGGGCAGAATTTTGAGGAGGACCCTCAAAATTCTGTAGTAGGAGAGGTTGCAATTTCCTGAACTACGTCACAGTCGTCGGTTCATCTAAAAGCTATTTTTAATTATACATTTATGTCATACTTTTACAAATCATGCATGTTTATTATTGAAACTACTTTGTTTAGCAACGCTACCCCAATGATACAGACGGTATCACCAGATCAAAGCGAAATGAGTCAAGCAAAGCCAGCGGGGATACGAACTAACCTCCTCCTTACAAAACTCATGATTTTTCTTTGGATGCAGGCACTAGGATTGTGAAATCCTTAAACATACTGTACGCCCAGGGGACAAACATTGTTCAAAAATACGATTCTCAGAACCGTTGCACTTTCCAACATTTGCTATCAGCACACACCAGTAATGCTTCGTAATCACAATGCCACAATCTGCTATCAACTAAGAAAACCCTACTGTTATTTGTTATTTTATTTCTTTCATAAGGCTACAATTCTGCCTTCCGAGACTAAGCGTTGTCTCCCTTGGCATCTGCATTGCATAAGGTTATTATTCTGCCTTCCAGTTTGTATAAGGCTACTATTCTACCTTCCGAGACTAAACGTTGTCTCCATCTACATTTGCATAGCATAAGGCTACTATTCTGCCTTCCAATTTGCATAAGGCTACTATTCTACCTTCCGAGACTAAACGTTGTCTCCATCTGCATTTGCATTGCATAAGACTACTATTCTGCCTTCCAACTTACATAAGGCTACCATTCTGCCTTCCGAGACTAAGCATTGACTCCATCTGCATTCTTGCATAAGGCTACCATTCTGCCTTTCGAGGTTAAGCTATATCTCCATCTGCATTCGCATCTTTGCATAAGGCTACTTTTCTGCCTTTCGAGGCTAAGCTCTGCCTCCAATTTTCTTTGAAACTAAGCGTTATCTCAAGCACTATTTATCTCGCTTTTCTTACGGGCTAAGCTCTCCCCTTCAATTTGCAAGACTGATCTCTATCTTGTCCACATCATACTACTGCATCCTTCATGGGCTGAAATATTGCCAACTCGTCCAAAGGCGTCATCGTTCGGAGGCACTATCTTCATGGCCCGAGAACACCATGTCATGGCCTGAGGAACTCTTTCAATCTTTTGCATATCTTTATTCAAAGGCATCATGGTTTGGAGGCACCATCCTCATAAGCCCGAGAACATAATTTCATGGCATGCGAATCCTGCATCAAACAACCCATGGCCCAGGACATCATGGTCTGAGGACGCCATTCCTAACCGTCCAAAGATAACACTCATGGTCCGACGAAAATTTGCATCATGTTTAAATTACGCAATATATGCTTGTATCATTTATTTGTAGGTAATCTGGCGAGCAACGATCATCCTGGCAGAAGCCATCCCGCTCCAGTTCTTCTAACCATCCCCGTAAGTCGTTTGTTCACCCAACCCCATACGTTGCATCCGTTCTTGTAAAACTTCATCGATATACTTCGTCGATGAATCCTGAACTACATACGACCTAATTCCTGTAAAGCCAGGGATATGTAGGCAACTCGGAAACTAGGGTGCGGCCTAAATCTCTTCAAACCGTTTTGCTCGGTCAAAATTGACCATCATATCTTTACCCGACAACTTTTTCATCCTTCACGGGTAAAGAAGGGCAGTTGTTGATACCCAATTTTTCCTCAAACTATTTTTAAATATGCGTATATACCTTCAAAATCACTTTTTATAATAATTAGTATTTTTCCTTAATTTTCCATATTGTTATCAATTTATTTTTCTAATTTATTAGTACTTTATATCCAATAATTATTCATAAATTACATTACAAGTAATTCAAAGTATTTCTTAGCTCAATATATCATTTTTAATCCTATTAGGATTTAATTGTTTTACAAATTAGCCAATTTGGCATCGTTTGGCTAAAATTACAATAATTTTGCAATTATAGCCTAATTATACACTTTATGCTATTTTAGTTCAATAATCAGTCATTTTATATTTTAAATATTAGTTAATTTACCATAATTTTGCTTATTTAGCTTTAATTTCATTTTATCTAATTATTAGCTATTTTTATTAATTATTTATCTAATTTTGATGGGTATTTAATAATTAGCCATTCTTATTTAAATTATAGCCTAATTAAACCTGGTCCAAATTAAATAACCCACCAGACCCCAAGCCCAATACCTTATCCTACCCGGCCCAATCCCCATTCCATTTGAACCATTGATTATTTTGAATCAACGGTCCAGATCAACCCCTTCCTAATTTAACCCCTTAAAATGACTACCCCCGTCTCTCATTCCAACCTTCTCATTCTCTCTCAATTGGTCTCTCTATCTCCCTCGCTCTTTTTCTTCTTCTCTCTAGAACCTTCTCTTCTTCCCTCCTCTCTGATGGACCCTGTCCACCTTC
This sequence comes from Nicotiana glauca, assembly GCA_026770625.1. NCBI lineage: Eukaryota > Viridiplantae > Streptophyta > Magnoliopsida > Solanales > Solanaceae > Nicotiana > Nicotiana glauca. The sequence continues at coordinate 19,888 of MU673653.1, read as the reverse complement.
TTCGGCCACCTCCCTCGCTGGAAACCATGGCCTCTCATCATCTCCTGGCCTCTGCTTCACCCCACGTCGGTTTGACACTACCCATGGTCCTTCATGCCATTTTTCGGCCACCTCCGGCCGTTCGAGTAAGATCTATGACTTTTTCGGCTAAAACCGGTAATATTTTAAGGTTTTCTCATCTTCTCTGGGTTCTCTGAAACCCTAACTCTTAAGATTTTTCGATTTTTTTAGATCTGTCTTAGATTTGTGTATAGTATGAGATTTTTGTTGTTTTCCTCAAAGGTTTTTTCCGATTTTTTCTAAAGTAACTCTTCATCTTCAACTAGGGTTTTAACCCCTTTTTCAAAATAACGCTTTTCTTCTAATTTTTTTTTTTAATCTACGACTCTCACTATGTTTAAATGTTTGTTTGAGCCTTCTCCTTTATTTGAGTTATTCTGTTGAAAACTCGCATGTTTTCTTAAGTTTCTGAGTTCGTCTTGGGTGCTATGTTCAATTAATCTGTATATTTCTTATGAACGTTCTGAGATTTTGTGGTTTTACCCTATGTTTGCTTGTTAGAGTGTCTGGTTGCAACTATTCCTGCCTATTATGTGATATTATTCTATTTCTTATTCACCAATGTTGCAGAAACTTCACTTCTCCTGCCTATATTACATCTATTCTGTTAATTTAGGTCATGCTCTATGTGAATTCCTGATTTATATGGGTTTTTTTTACCCTATGTGTGCTTGTTAGAGTTGCTCATTTTCGTCTATTATGAGTTTACTCTGTTTATTCTCATGAGTTTATGCTAATATCTCCTAAATTAGTATTGTTCTATATTTGTGGTCTTCGAATCCCTGTGATTGGTTCTTCATCGATCTTGCATGATATTCTCTACTGATTCTTGAGATATCCCTTTAATTAAGGTTGTTTCCTGTTTATCCTTGCCTATAGCATGTTACTCCGCTCATGTGTGATATTTTCCTTTGATAAATATTGATTCCCTATAATTAGAACCTCACTCGAGGATCTCCTTACTGATTTTTGGAATTTGAAATATCTCTTGCCTTATTTCTCTGGCTGATTCCGCTGTCAAACTAATTTGTATGTATTTTCCTTAAATAGGATTTTGAACTTGACCTTAATTGCATGCTCTATACCTATATTACACTTGTACTACTTCCTTATTATGTTATAAGCAGCTTTACTTGATTCCTTTCCTTATTTTTCCACTGCTTCTTACCGTTTGAGTATGATTCCTTAATTAAAGGAAGTCTTTATACTAAATTGATTCTGATTAACGTTTATTTCTATAATTACTGCTGAACTATTATTTTTACCTTATTCTTCTGCCCGCTTTCAAACTATATATTCTCTATTCATTCATTAGCATAACAGACGAACAAAAATCTGTTCAACTCTCTCTCTCTCTCTCTCACACACACACACATACACACAACTAAAACTCTCTATTCTCTCTTCTGTGCTAGTTGCTACTATTCTAAGTTAGCCGGCTGCAAGCCAAGGCTAACTATTATGCCTCTCCTATTTCTACTTTGTGTTTTTGCTTTCTTCACTTCACTGGTATATTCTAATTCAGATTTCAGTCCTCAAACCAACATGTTTCTATTATTGTGACAATTCCTTGTATTTCTGATATGCTTTTATTTACTATTTTGTTGTTCAACATGTAATTAGGATCTTGAATTCCCTCTACATGTTAAGTTATGCTTTACTTGTCAATGACCAGCATGTTTCTTATACTTAGTACATGTTTCTTATGTGAATCCCCATGATTGGTACGTTAGTTTGATCATGGTCTTAGTTGTTTGGTGTTGATATGTTAATCTAATCCAATACCCTACTGTCTTCCCTGATCCTCTGAACATGTAGAAGTTTCTAATTGTGTGCTCATATATGTTCCTGCCTGCTATATGTTTGCCCTCACATGCTCCATATTTATCCCTCTAGTCCCATTCCCTTGCTTGTGTTTGTTGGACTATTCTTGGTCCTTGGTGTGATGCTGACTTTGTTTTGGTTCTGAGATTGGTATGCATGCTCTTTCAAATTGTTTTCATCAGTTAAACTTTGTTATAAAACTATCTCAATTAAGTCTCTCTTTTCAAAACTGTTTCTTACTTACCCTTTTTCAAAACTATTTTCTTACTTAAACTCTTCAAAACTATGTCGAGCACTCTCACTCTACTCTTAGACCACTAAGTTCTGCCCATTTTGTGTGAGCATTGCCTTGGGACCCTTGATCTCCCTCTGAACTTTGACACACAAAAGCTGGCCTTTCCACACTGCACTTACTCTATCTTGGCTATGAAATCTGGTGTGAGCACTGCCCGGGAGCCCTTGAGGTTCTTATGGAACTCTGACAGACCCAGATTATGAGAAAGGTTGTGAAACAATACTTGGCATTGAGGACCTAGAGACTTTGGCCTATTCTGTAGGCTCCTTATAATTAACTTCTTATTTTTTTCATTATTTTCAGTTATGTAATTCCTATTCAAATGCCTGTAATAATTATTTGTAAACGACTCTAGGGTTGGATAGTGAAAAGGGGTGGGTAATATGCATGTTGTAGTATAATCCAGGGTAGAAATCATGTTCCTAGGTTTACTTTCTCTATGCGCAATAGCAGCCATGTTTAGATACAACATGCCAAGCATGTCATGCATTAGATATCATGCTATTTAGGATTTATATGTATTGTTTCTAGCATCTCATCCACACTTAGAAATCATGTCTATATGGTAGATAATAATAATAATAGGCTGCTATTATGTGATTCTGCCCATGTAAACATGTTCTGAAATTTCATTTAGAAACCCTGCCTTAGGGTAAACGCGTTAACACAATTTGTTATTCATGCATTCACCATATTGCAACCATGCTCCGCACTTAGAAATCCTGCTTTAGGGAAACAACATCAAAACTGTCACTCCTACCCATTTTGAAACTGTGCATAATTTGATGTGCATCTAGAAATCATGTTTAAGTTATTATGCATCATGCTGCATTTCACATCATGTTATAAGATCGCACTTATTCAATCACAATAGTCTAAATACAGATATATAAACAGTCCTCCTGTTCTAAACAAACTAGTAATTAGTCTCTGGATGTTTGCAACATTTAGAATTGCATGCTATTAGGTATAACAACCTAGAATTATTAACAAATCTGAATAACTGCTACATATTATTTTACGCCTAGGCAAGCCTTAGGTAATCAACTTTAAAATAAAACCAGAACCGTCTTTGTGATTAGCGTTTAACTGTCAGCATGTTAAAATCAGTAGGCAAGCCTGATTAGGACTTCCTCTATGAGTTATGTAATAAATCCGACTTTGTTGTTATCACTTAGATACCATGCTTAGGATCTGAATTTAGACCTTAATTGTGTATGAGTCATGTTGTTTATGTGTACTATGTGTGGAGGTATATCTGAGCCTTTTATTTGTCTTCCATGCTCCCCTTTAATTGAAGTCCTATCTGTTTATTATGTGTCACCTTAGTATTTTACCTTTAAACTTGAGGGTCTGCCTAGAACCCCCTTTCTATAGGATAGGAGTCCTAAATTCCTCCGGGACTGAAAGGAAGGGACCGGTAACATCATGCAATAGGGGTCGAGACCAACTCTCACTTTAATTGCCTTCATGGGGTGGGAAAGGGTAGATATGAATATGATGACCGGTGCGTTAATACCACGTGTAGCCCCTCTTTGAGGAGTGTCATACCGGGTATTGTATTGATGTGATCCATATTATAAATAAACCTAGGATACCCCTTTACATTCACAAATATGCTTAGATTGTAATTCTTTTTAAAATCTAGCTTTTCATTAACTGTTTTTCAAACATCTGTGTACTTAAACTTAAATCCCCTATTATTTGTGTCATACTTATTTATTTGCTAAATTGTACAAGTCCACAAAAGCTGTTTGGCCGGGAACCACATTGGTAGATCCTATGGGTTGCCTAACACCTTCCCCTTAGGATAATTTCAAGCCCTTACCCTGTCTCTGGATGCCAAACGTAGTTATAAATGAACCCTCTAGGTGCCCTAATGCACCTTAAATCATTAGGTGACGACTCTTCAAAATGCAAACCCCTTTCCCAAAAGGAACGAGTTGTCTCTACCAAAATGTCATAAACCAGATTTTGCGAGAAAAAGGGGGCGTGACAATAATGCTTCAAATATCATGATCTGTGGGGTGAAATAAGTAGAATGAAATGGATGTGTGACTTTTATGTGCATTCTGAGAAAATATACTAGTAGTAGTGTTGAGTTTAAAATAAATCTCCAAAAAGTGTCATAATATTTGTAATGGCTCGTCCCTATTGTCTTTGAATGAACTGAAACCCATTTGGCTAGCAGCAATAGCCAGGAGGATGTACAATTTGAGAAGGGAAAAGGGCCAAATATATCCCTCTATTTTGATATATTGTTGTCACGACCACCGTTCACCCTCTATGAATATGTCATTATGGCACCTAGTTCCTACAACTAGGTAAGCCTAATAGTGCGGAAATAACAATTTAACTTGCGGAATAAGTAAGTCAGACTGAACATATAAAATAACAACTGTATATAAGGCCACTCGGCCTATACAACTATAACCATAAGCGGAAGTCTACAACTCAAACCCAAAACCCGGAAACTCACGGGAAACACAGGCTAATAGAATGTAGTAATCTGCTCTACACCAGAATGTCTAAACAACATGAAAGGAAAGAAAGGAACTATCTGCTAAAGCCGGAATAGAATAGAGAGTCCTGGTCTGCAGACGTAGCAGAAATACCTCAAGTCTCCACTAGAACTCTCCTCCACGAGTATGATACGCCTGGGGGAAGTACCTGGATCTGCACATGAAAAACATGCGCAGAAGGGCATGAGTACACCACATCGGTACTCAGAAAGTGCCAAGCCTAACCTCGGTTAGGTAGTGACGAGGAAGGTCAGGGCCCTACTGAGATAAAACATAATAAATAATAAGATAACGGAAACAGTTTAAATAAAGTCTACAGCGAGAATCCAAACCAGATAAATAAGGAAGAACATTAATAGAAAGTGAAGGTAACAATACAAGGAATACTACTCTCAACAAGGAATAATAGCCGGGGATCTATTGGTATCCCGAGGGTCTCTTGGTATCCTCATCATATACACTGGGGATCTCTTGTATCCCGAGGATCTCTTGGTATCCTCATCACACACACTGGGATCTCTTGGTATCCTCATCATATACACTGGGGATCTCTTGGTATCCTCAATAAGTAAGCCGGGGATCTCTTGGTATCACAGTATATATAGAAATACATGTGTCGGGGATCTCTTGGTATCCCGCACCCTCAATCCAGAATATATCAAGTACAGGGGGATCTCTCGGGAAGCCGTCCCGTAGTCCCAAATTAAACACATAACAACAACAACTCATAATCTCAGAGTAAATACAAAAATCCGTACAAGAAATAGTAAATTCTAGCCTAACATGCTTCACAGAGTAAAATTAGTACAGTTAAAACATTTAAGCAAGTAAGTCAGTTAAACATGCTTCTCTAAGCTAGCACAGGTTTAAACTTACAGTCTAAAATGAACAAGTAAACATGAAATCTCAATTTAAATACTTCAAGTAGAAACGGGTTTACAACAATTAGTTCAAGTACGCGCTCGTCACCTCACGTACACAAGGCATTCAAATATTCAAGGATCATGTCCTAAGGGGAAAGGTCCCCCACACAAGGTTAGACAAGCCACTTACCTCGAAACGGTACAGAAATCAACCAGAAACCACGCCTTTGCCACGAGTATCCGACTCCAAATGGCCCAAATCTCTTCAATTCAATTACATATCATAAATAATATTACAAACAACTGATTCCACTATTAAATTTAAAGCTAGGGCGCGAAAATAGGTAAAATGACCAAAATGCCCCTCAGGCCAATGCCTCAGAATCGAATAATTTTAACATTTTCAGGACCCTCGTACTCTCACGAGTATAACCATATAAAAATCTCACAATCGGAGGTCAAATACTCACTCAAAACCCAATAGTTTGGTCTAAGAAGTTTTACCCAAATTATCCAATTTTTGATCCTTAAATTCAATTTTTAATGATGGATTTAACTACTAAATGATGAAATCTAACTAGAAGGGATCAAAGAAACGTTACCCAATAATCTCCTCTTCAAAACCCTCTCCAAATCGCCCTCTCCCGAGCTCTTAATTGATTTTTCCAACTTTTGAAACTTAACCCTCGATATTTCTATTTCTACACAGTCATTTCTGCTTCTGCGGATAAGGGACAACTTCTGCGGTCCCGCTTATGCGGAAAATCAACCGCTTCTGTGGTTTTCACTAAAGGGGACAGGACCGCATCTGCGATATCAGGGACGTTTCTGCGGCTCCGCTTCTGCGATGCCTAATCCGCTCCTGCAGCTCCGCTTCTGCGGAAATGGCACCGCTTCTGCGGCTTCTAAGGAAAGAGGGGACAAGCCTCTTCTGCGGCCACATAGCCGCTTCTGCGGCGCCGCATCTGCGGTTCCCAAGCCGCAGATGCGGAAATACCAGAAGAGAGACATTCAGCTACTGCAATAACTTCAAAATTCTTCCGTTAACCACCTGAAATCATCCTGAGGCCCCCGGGACCTCAACCAAAAGCACTCATGCCACCTAATACCTTTTTAGAACTTGTACCAAAACTTAAAACACCTAAAGCAACACTGGAAACCCGATTTAAATCAATGATTCAAGCCTAAGAACTTCAAAGTCCAACAAAACACGCTTTCGATCAAAAACCTACCCGAACCTCGTCCGAATGACCTGAAATTTTGCACACACCTCACAAATGACATGACGGAACTACTGTAACTTGCGAAATTCCATTACGACCTTCGGATCAAAAACTCACTATCGGACCGGAAACTTTAAAATTTCAAACTTCGGCATTTCAAGCCTAAATGAGCTACGAGCTTCCAAAATACATTCCGAACACGCTCCCAACCCCGAAACCACCTAACGGAGCTAACAGAACCGTCGGATTTCCATTCCGAGGCCGTCTTCACACTGCTCCAATTACGGACTATTTTTCAATACTTAAGCTCTCATTTAGGGACTAAGTGTCCCAAAACTCTCTGAAATCCAACACCGAACGTCCCGGAGAACCAAAATAGCAGAAATAAACTCAGGGGAAGCAGTTAATAGGGGATCGGGGCATTAATTCTTAAGACGACCGGACGGGTCATCACATCCTCCTACACTTAAACATTCGTTAGTCCTCGAACGAGCATAGAGAACATACCTGAAGTAGTGAAAAAATGAGGGTACTGGCTGTGCATATCCTGCTCGGTCTCCCAAGTCGCCTCCTCGGCTGGCTGACCCCGCCACTAAACTTTTACCGAAGCAATATTCTTTGACCTCTACTTCCTAATCTGCCTGTCCAAAATAGATACTGGCTCCTCAACATAAAATAGATCGTTGTCCAACTGGACTGAACTGAAATCCAACACGTGCGATAGATCACCGTGATACCTTCGGAGCATCGAAACATGAAATACCGGATGAACTCCGGCTAGGCTGGGAGGCAAGGCAAGCTTATAAGCAACCTCCCCAACTCGCCTCAAGATCTCAAAAGGGCCAATAAACCTCGGACTCAGCTTTCCTTTCTTCCCAAACCTCATGATGCCTTTCATAGGCGATATCCGAAGCAAAACCCGCTCACCAACCATATATGAAACATCACGAACCTTCCTGTCCGCGTAACTCTTCTGTCTGGACTGGGCTGTACGGAGTCTATCCTGAATCAACTTAACCTTCTCTAATGCATCCTGAACCATCTCTATGCCCAGTAGCCTAGCCTCACCTGGCTCAAACCAACCCATCTGAGATCTACACCTCCTACCATATAAGGCCTCATACAACGCCATCTGAATGTTGGACTGATAACTGTTGTTGTAAGCAAACTCCGCCAATGGCAAAAAATGATCCCAAGATCCTCCAAACTCAATCACACACGCACGGAGCATATCCTCCAGAATCTGAATAGTGCGTTCGGACTGTCCATCCATCTGGGGGTGAAATGCGGTGCTCAACTCCACCCGAGTACCTAACTCATGCTGCACAGCTCTCCAGAACCAAGATGTAAGCTGAGTACCTCTGTCTGAAATGATAGAAACTGGGATACCATGCAAACGGACGATCTCCCTGATATAAATCTCTGCCAACCGCTCCGATGAGTAAGTGGTACACACAGGAATGAAATGAGCGGACATGGTCAATCGATCCATAATGACCCAAATGGCATCAAACTTCTTCAAGTTCCGTGGGAGTCCAGATACAAAATCCATGGTGATGCGCTCCTATTTCCACTCCGGAATCTCTATCTGCTGAAGTAACCCACCCGGGTGCTGGTACTCATAATTCACCTGCTGGCAGTTGAGGCATCTAGACACATAACCAACTATATCTTTCTTCATCCGCCTCCACCAATAATGCTGCTTCAAGTCCTGATACATCTTCACGGCACCCAGATAGATGGAATACCGCGAACTATGGGCCTCTGCTAGAATCAACTCTCGAAGACCATCAACATTGGGCACACAAATCCGGCCCTGCATCCTCAACACCCCGTCATCTCCAATGGTTACATCTCAGGCATCCGCATGCCGAACCTTATCCTGAAGGACAAGCAAATGAGGGTCATCATACTGCCGCTCCCTGGTACGGTCAAATAGAGAAGACCGGGAAACCACACAGGCTAGAACCCGACTAGGCTCCGAAAGATCCAATCTCACAAACTGACTGACTAAGGCCTGAACATCCATCGCCATAGGCCTCTATGAAGCTGGTAAATATGCCAAACTACCCAAACTCTCTGCCCGACGACTCAAGGCATCCGCCACCACATTGGCCTTGCCGGGGTGATACAGAATAGCGATATCATAATCCTTCAACAACTATAACTATCTCCTCTGACGCATATTCAGGTCCTTCTGCTTGAGTAAGTGCTTCAAACTCCGATTGTCAGTATAGATCTCACAAGGCACTCCGTACAAATAGTGACGCTAGATCTTCAAGGCATGAACAATAGCAGCTAACTCAAGGTCGTGGATATGTTAATTCTTTTCATGTATCTTCAACTGTCTGGATGCGTAGGCAATCACCCTACCATCCTGCATCAACACTGCTCCAAGGACAACTCTCGAGGCATAAAAGTAGACAATATAAGACCCCGAACCGGTAGGCAACATCAAGATAGGGGTTGTAGTCAAAGCTATCTTTAGCTTCTGAAAGCTCGCCTTGCACTCTTCTGTCCACTGAAAAGGGGCACCCTTCTGGGTCAATCTAGTCATAGGGGTTGCAATCGAAGAAAATCCCTCCACGAAGCGACAGTAGTAGCTCGCCAAACCAAGGAAACTGCGAATCTTTGTAGCTGAGGAAGGCCTGGACCAACTCTGTACGGCCTCTATCTTCCCCGGATCCACCCGAATACCCTCACTCGAAATCACACGGCCTAAGAATGCCACAGAACTTAGCCAAAACTCACATTTTGAGAACTTTGCATATAACTTCTTTTCCCACAAGGTTTGAAGCACGGTCCTCAAGTGCTGCTCATGATCTTCCCGACTCGGGGAATATACCAGTATATCATCAATAAAAATAATAATGAAGGAGTCAAGATATGGCCTGAATACACTATCCATCAAATGCATGAAAGCCGCTGGGGCATTGGTCAGCCCAAATGACATGACAAGGAAGCACAAGTCAATCTTAGAAAACACCTGTGTGCTCTGAAGCTGGTCAAACAGATCATCAATACGAGGAAAATGATAACAGTTCTTAACTGTAACCTTGTTCAACTGGCGATAATCAATACACATACGCATAGAACCATCCTTCTTCTTCACAAACAAGACAGGAGCACCCCACGGTGAAATATTGGGTTGAATAAAACCCTTACCGAGCAATTCCTGCAACTGATCCTTCAACTTCTTCAACTCAGGAGGATCCATGCGATACGGAGAAATGGATATGGGCTGAGTGCCCGGCAACAGATCAATGTCTCTATCGGGCGGCATGCCCGGAAGATCAGCTGGAAATACATTGGGATAATCCCATACCACTGGAACTGAATCAACAGAAGGGGTATCAACACTGACATCTCTCACATAAGCTAAATACGCGACACACCCCTTCTCAACCATACACTGAGCTTTAAGAAAAGAGATAACTCTACTGGGAGTGTGATCTAAAGTACCACTCCACTCAATACGCGGAATACCTGGCATAGCCAGCGTCACGGTCTTGGCGTGACAATCAAGAATAGCAAAATGGGGTGACAACCAGTCCATGCCCAAAATAATGTCAAAATCCACCATACCGAGTAATAATAAATCCGCTCTGGTCTCAAAATCATGAATAGTAATCAAACATGACCGATAAATGCGGTCCACAATAAGAGAATCTCCTACAGGAGTAGAAACATAAATGAGGGCACTCAAAGAATCCCGAGGCACACCCAAATGCGGAGAAAAGTAAGAAGACACATAAGAATAAGTAGATCCTGGGTCGAATAGAACTGATGCCTCTCTGTGACAAACTAGTATAATACCTGTGATGACAAAATCGGAGGCAACAGCCTCGGTACGAGGAGGAAAAGCATAATATCTGGCCTGGCCTCTCTCGAGAGAGTGACCTCTACCTCCCCGACCTCCTCCCCTAGCTGGTTGGGTAGACGGGGTAGTAGCGGGAGCTGTGATCATGGCCTGAGAACTCTGAGGAGCACGCTGTGGCTGAGCGGTCTGTGGAGGTGCACTCCTCCCAAGTCTAGGGCAATCCATCACCACATGACGGGTGTCACCACACTCAAAACAAGCTCTGGGAGGACGTGGTGCCTGTGACTGGCTAGGGCCAGGTCTGCTAGACTGACCTCTGAAAGCACCCCGTGCAGGAGACGCGCTGGAAACTGGAGGTGCATAGTAAGGCTCCTGAGGTATAGGCGGAGCTGGAGCACAGCTGGCTGCTAGAAGAGCTGAATGAACGGGGCAACCCAAAAAACCCCTACCATGTCGACCTGCTTCTGGGGTACGGGCACCAGAGTAGTGGCCCGACTCTCGAGACCTCTTGGCCTCTCTCTCCCCCCGCTCCCTGGTGAGCATACCCTCGATCCTCCTAGCAATGCTCACTACCTGCTGATAAGGAATATCAATCTCCAACTCTCGAGCCATGCTAGATCTGATGGGTGGGATAAGACCCTCAATGAACCGACAAACTCTCTCCCGAACTGTAGAAACCAAAGCCGGTGCATGCTTGGCCAACCTGGTATAACGGATAGCATATTCTGAAACTGTCATAGCACCCTAGCACAAATGCTCAAACTCTGCGCGCCATGCGTCCCTGAGATTCTGGGGGACAAACTCTCTCATAAACATCTCCGAGAACTGGGTCCAAGTCAGTGAAGCAACCTTGATTGGATTGTCTATCTCATAAGTGCGCCACCAATCATAGGCGGCTCCCCGAAGCTGAAAGGTAGTGAAAGAAACCCCACTGGACTCCACTATGCCCATGGTGCGAAGAATATGATGACACTCCTCCAAAAATCCCAAGGCATCATCTGATGCTAGTCCACTGAACACTGGGGGATCATATTTCTTTAACCTCTCAAGTCTCCGCTGCTCGTCCTCTGTAGCAGCTGACCTATCCTTGGGCTGAACTGGAGCTACAGGCGGTGCAGGAATAATCTCGGGAGCCTGCTCAACCTGCACTCGCTGCTCAGGAGTGCGGACGGCGGGAGTCTGTGCTCCTCCCCCGGCCTGGGATGTGGCTACATCAAGGGGAAGCAACTCTGCCTAAGCTAAGGTGGTGTACATGCTCATGAACTGAGCCAAAGTCTCCTGGAGCTCTGGAGTAGTAGTGGTTGTAGTAGGTGTGCCAGGTGCCTGGGCTCTGACTGGATCTGTTGGTGGTACCTCGGCAGCAGCTTGCGCAGGTGATCTGGCTGCACCACGTGCGCGTCCTCGACCTCTACCCCGACCCTAGCCTCTGACGGCTGCAGTAGGGGGCGCGGGTGACTGGTCATCTCGCATAGCACGTGTCCTCACCATCTATGAGAGAATAGAAGACAGAAGTTTAGAACTGATGTCAAAAATATCGCACGACAAGGAATTCAAATGAAAAGAAGATTTTTCCTAAATAGTTACATAGCCTCTCGTAGATAAATACAGACGTCTCTGTACCGATCATCGAGACTCTAATAAACCGGCCTGTGTTCCGTGACTCCTATGAACCTAGAGCTCTGATACCAACTTGTCACGACCCCCGTTCACCCTCCATGAACATGTCGTGATGGCACCTAGTTCCTACAATTAGGTAAGCCTAACAGTGCAGAAATAACAATTTAACTTGCGAAATAAGTAAGTCAGACTGAACATATAAAATAAGAACAGTATATAAGGCCGCTAGGCCTATACAACTATAACCATAAGCGGAAGTCTACAACTTAAACCCAAAACCCGGAAACTCACGGGCAACACAGGCTAATAGAATGTAGTAATCTGCTTTACACTAGAATGTCTAAACAACATGAAAGGAAAGAAAGGAACTATCTGCTAAATCCGGAATAGAGTAGAGACTCCTAATCTGCGGACGTAGTAGATATACCTCAAGTCTCTACTAGAACTCTCCTCCACGAGTATGATACGCCTGGGGGGGAAGTACCTGGATCTGCACATGAAAAACATGTGCAGAAGGGCATGAGTACACCACATCGGTACTCAGTAAGTGCCAAGCCTAACCTCGGTTGGGTAGTGACAAGGAAGGTCAGGGCCCTACTGAGATAAAACATATTAAATAATAAGATAACGAAAATAGTTTAAATAAAGTCTACAGCGAGAATCCAAACCAGATAAATAAGGAAGAACAATAATAGAAAGCGATGGTAACAATACAAGGAATACTACTCTCAACAAGGAATAATAGCCACGGATCTCTTGGTATCCTGAGGATCTCTTGGTATCCTCATCATATACACTGGGGATCTCTTGGTATCCCGAGGATCTCTTGGTATCCTCATCATATACACTGGGGATCTCTTGGTATCCCGAGGATCTCTTGGTATCCTCATCACACACACTGGGATCACTTGGTATCCCGAGGATCTCTTGGTATCCTCATCATATACACTGGGGATCTCTTGGTATCCCGCACCCTCAATCCAGAATATATCAAGTACAGGGGGATCTCCTGGGAAGCCGTCCCGTAGTCCCAAATTAAACACAATAACAACAACTCATAATCTCAGAGTAAATACAAAAATCCGTACAAGAAATAGTAAATTCTAGTCTAACATGCTTCACAGAGTACAATTAGTACAGTTAAAACAATTAAGCAATTAAGTCAGCTAAACATGCTTCTCTAAGCTAGCACAGGTTTAAATTTACAGTCTAAAATGAACAAGTAAACAGGAAATCTCAATTTAAATACTTCAAGTAGAAACGGGTTTACAACAATTAGCTCAAGTACACACTCGTCACCTCACGTACTAGGCATTCAAATAGTCAAGGATCATGTCCTACGGGGAAAGGTCCCCCACACAAGGTTAGACAAGCCACTTACCTCGAAACGGTACAGAAATCAACCAGAAACCACGCCTTTGCCACGAGTATCCGACTCCAAATGGCCCAAATCTATTCAATTCAATTACATATCATAAATAATATTGCAAACAACTGATTCCACTATTAAATTTAAAGCTAGGGCGCGAAAATAGGCAAAGTGACCAAAATGCCCCTCAGGCCAATGCCTCGGAATCGAATAATTTTAACATTTTCAGAACCCTCGTACTTTCACGAGTCTAACCATATAAAAATCTCCCAAATCGGAGGTTAAATACTCACTCAAAACTCAATAGTTTGGTCTAAGAAGTTTTACCCAAATTATCCAATTTTTGATCCTTAAATTTAATTTTTAAAGATGGATTTAACTACTAAATGATGAAATATATCTAGAAGAGATCAAACAAACGTTACCCAATAATCGCCTCTTCAAAACCCTCTCCAAATCGCCCTCTCCCGAGCTCTCAATTGATTTTTCCAACTTTTGAATTTTAACCCTCGATATTTCTATTTCTGCACAGTCATTTCCGCTTCTGCGGAAAATCAACCGCTTCTGCGATTTTCACTAAAGGGGACAGGACTGCATCTGCGATATCAGGGACGCTTCTGCGGCTCCGCTTCTGCGATGCCTAAGTCGCTCCTGCAGCTCCGCTTCTGCTGAAATGGCACCGCTTCTGTGGCTTCTGAGGAAAGAGGGGACAAGCCTCTTCTGCGGCCACATATCCACTTCTACGGCGCTGCATCTGCGGTTCCCAAGCCGCAGATGCGGAAATACCATAAGAGAGACATTCAGCTGCTGCAATAACTTCAAAATTCTTCCGTTAACCACCTGAAATCATCCCGAGGGCCCCGGGACCTCAACCAAAAGCACTCATATCACCTAATACCTTATTAGAACTTGTACCAATCCTTAAAACACCTAAAGCAACACCGGAAACCCGATTTAAATCAATGATTCAAGCCTAAGAACTTCAAAGTCCAACAAAACACGCTTTCGATCAAAAACCTACCCGAACCTCGTCCGAATGACCTGAAATTTTGCACACACCTCACAAATGACATGATGAAACTACTGTAACTTCCGAAATTTTATTTTGACCCTCGGATCAAAAACTCACTATCGGACCGGAAACTTCAAATTTTCAAACTTCGGCATTTCAAGCCTAAATGAGCTACGAGCTTCCAAAATACATTCTGAACACGCTCCCAACCCCGAAATCACCTAATGGAGCTAAGGGAACCGTCAGATTTTCATTCCGAGGCCATCTTCACACTGCTCCAATTACGGACCATTTTTCAATATTTAAGCTCTCATTTAGGGACTAAGTGTCCCAAAACTCTCTGAAACCCAATACCGAACGTCCCGGCAAACCAAAATAGCAGAAATGAACTTAGAGGAAGCTGTTAATAGGGGATCGGGGCGTTAATTCTTAAGAAGACCGGCCGGTTCGTCACAATTGTCCATATTTATCCTCCATTATACTATCGAGTTAAATCTACCCTCACCGTTAGCAAAGTTTTCAAATTTACCCTCTAACCTAATGAAAAGCCCCAAGTCCCTTCTATTTACTGCAATTCTTTCTCACAAATCAGTCATCTCTTTTGTGTGATCCACCAGAGAAGAAAAAAGGTCCATATTATAGAAAGGGAGCGTAGAGTTACAGTATAATTATTTCCCTTGTCTTTGGTTATGCTCAAACCATAAATGAAAGGTAGAATTCACAATTTATGGGTATGTCTCCAACGGAATGAGGATGAGTGAAACACCGTAGATAATTTGGAAGAGATTTATTTGATTATTCAGGTGTTCGAAATATATTCGCTTATGAAGTTGTTACTAATATTTACTATTTTTTAAGGACTACATGCATAACAAGGCCGTAGGTATCCATGTAAATGCACTCCCTTCCGGATTTGGGTTTAGCATGTCATTTGATGCAAATTTGCTTGCGCATGCACTTCTGCATGAAATTTGTGACATATTATTCTTTAGTATTGTCTGAGAAATCCTAAATTAAATAATCTGTTTAAATTTATATCCAACTTCAGAATATCATTTCAAAGGAATATTTACTAGTGTTCTCATGCCTGGAGGTGGCGAGTTTGTTAAAGTCTTCCTTCTCTAAACAATCAAGTGGAACAAGAAATGAACTTGTCGAGGATATTTTAGAACACATAAGTAATTTGTGAGAAAAAATTATAGTAAATAGAAGGAGTTTGGATTTTGGGTCTTTCCGTTAGATTAGAGGGTAAATTTGAAAACTTTGCTAATGGTGAGTGTAGATTTGACCCGATAGTATAACTCAGGATAAATGTGAATAATATATCAAAGTAGAGGGATATATTTGGCCCTTTTCCCTTTTGAGAAATACGTTAATCCTTCTGTCCTAATTTATGTGATATTTTTTGCTTTTTGAAATTTAAATTTTTTTAATTTTGAATGTATATTTGAATATAGAATCTTTTTGTTATAAATATATTATATTATGGATGTTCATACTCCGTTGTAAATAAGCTTCCTAAAGAAGTTTATCCATATGGGGCTCCGACGTAAATATGTTTATCTATTTCGTACTCTATTGGAAATAAGCCTCCTGAAGAAGTTTATCACTTCGGTACCCGGATGTGGATAAATATTACTTTCGGTAGAAGATTATCCATACCGGGTATAATAAGCTTATCCTTTCGATACTCCGTTATGGATAAACACTACCCCCGATAGAATATTATCCATACCGGGTATAATGAGCTTATCCTTTCGATACTCCGTTATGGATAAACACTACCCCCGGTAGAAGATTATCCATATCTGGTATAGTAGCAGCTTACACAGCAGCTTGTAGTAGCTTACACAACAGCTTGTAGTAGCAGCTTATAGTAGCTTACACAGCAGCTTGTAGTAGCAACTTACACAGCAGCTTGCAGTAGCAGCTTACACAGCAGCTTCCTTTCTTCTATAAATAGAAGAGTTTTTAGTTCATTATGTACATTAGTTTGAATTCGAATAATATATCAGTTTCTCTATATAC
>MU673649.1:6454-31106 GCA_026770625.1 Nicotiana glauca | reverse complement strand
TGAAAGAAACTAGGGTCGGATTCATAATGGGGAGGTTGAGATGAGGTAGTGGTGTTAATTTGGGGTCGATTGGAGTTCCGCCGCCGGCGGAGGCGATTTCCGGCCGGCGGCGTTAGGGCGGAGGACGGTGAAAGGAATTTTGTGGCGGCTAGGGTTTAGGGGTGTGAGGGAGACGGGTAGATGGGGGTATGGGGCTTCAGACATATATATTTAAAACATCATAGGACAATTATGTCCGTTCGATCAAAAACCAATGGCCCTAATTGATCCTTTTAAAACGACGCCGTTTATTTCACAAAGGGTAGGCCGGGTCCTGGGATTTTGGGTTTTGACCGGATGTAGGGCTTGTTTGGGCTGGGGCGAAAACGATTTCTGGGCTTGAAAAATGGGTGTGATTTGGGCTAGGGGGAAAAGAATGGTTTTGGGTATTTGGGATGGGTATTTGGGTTGCTATTTTGGCCCAAAATATGTATATATATGTAGTACATGTATTTGTATTTTAGGATTTATGAAATTGAGATTAACATTTAAAAATTCAAAATGGTTCTAATTAAACTTCATACAATTATTTTACTAGCCATTTGGAGTAATTTTTAATTAAAGCGTTCAAAAATAAAATGAACTAAATTTTTATGATTTTCCTCTATATTTTTTTGAAAATACGTTAATACTACTAAAAATGAAAAATGCGAATCTTAAATCATATATATTTATTTTATTTTTTTTAATTATGAGTTATTATGTGACTAATAAAAGGATGCAATATACTTCTTAAAATTGTAAAATTATTTTGTTTGATATTTTTGAAATAATTTGCTTAGGGTAAAAATCACGTGCTCACATTGTCGATTGGCTCAGCGATGGCGGTGTATTGCTTGGGAGGTCTACGGTTAAAGTTAGGGCATGGCCTGGGGAAGTTTTGGCGGGCGGGAGATGATTGGTAGTGAGTATTATAGGCTTGATAGATGGGTGCATGTTAGGAATATCTTGGTGAGGTAGGTTGATATATGGGGGACGAAGATGATTGGTAAGAAGGTGATGGAATTTGGTAAGAGGGCGGAGGTGCTTGGTAATTGGGGATAGGCTGTTATGTGAGAGGGGGTACCGGGTAGGCTTGGTATTTTACTGGGGACTTGGTTCTCTGTGCGACCATTCACAGCACTCACATCCTTTTTTTTGGACTTGCCTCCCGATTGTAGGGATTTGTTGGTAGCCTGCAATGCCTCGAAATTCCATACCACTTTTAATGCCTTCCTCAATACTTTCTCCTAGCTTAATGATGTCGGATAATTTCTGTCCCTCTATCAGCATTAGCCTCTCATAATACTGTGGATCCTGAGCTCGGACAAAAAATCTGTTCATCTGTTCTTCTTCTAAAGCCGGCCTGACCTTAGCAGCCTCAGATCTCTATCGAGTAGCATACTCGCAGAATGTCTCAGTAGGTTTCTTTTTCAGATTCTGGATGTAGAAGACATCTGGCACATTTTCTGTATTGAATCTGAACCTGTCCATGAAATCGGACGCCATTCCTACACATCTTGTCCACTTCTTGGGATCCTGGCTAATGTACCAAGATAGCGCATCACCTTTAAAACTTATCATGAAGAGCTTCATGCGAATCTTTTCTTCTCTTCCTACACCGACTAGTTTATCATAGTATGTCCTTAAGTGGACTCTAGGATCCCCTGAGCCATCAAACATCTCGAACTTAGGAGGTTTGTATCCCTCGGGAAGTTTGACGTCTGGCTGAATGCAAAGATCCTCACAATTCATCCCTTCAATGCCTTTGTTTCCTTCAATACCCTAGACTCGGCTAGTCAGTTTCTTAAGCTCGGCAGCCAGGTTTTTTATGAGAGAATCTTTGTCATCAGACTCCGGTGTGTTTGTAATAGGCTGAGTGTACTGTGGTAGGGTTTCCACATAGATAGGACTGTGGTGGGGATGATCATTTGATGGTTCATGGATGAGGAGTGGAGTGTTGTTGTGACATGTGTTGCAATTTTGATGAGTAGAGGGTTGTTTCTGCGGCTTCGGGA
Organism: Nicotiana glauca; assembly: GCA_026770625.1. NCBI lineage: Eukaryota > Viridiplantae > Streptophyta > Magnoliopsida > Solanales > Solanaceae > Nicotiana > Nicotiana glauca. Next base: position 29,070 of record MU673649.1, on the reverse strand, counting down.
TGTTCTGTAGAGGTATGGGGTGTTGAGCATTGGGAAAGTTGACGTATGAAGTAGTGAGGGAGAATGACAAGCTCGCCAAGTTCCGAACTTGGTCTAATTCTTCTTGAAATTTCAGTAACTTCTGTTCGAGCTGGGTAGCACTTTCTTTGGACACCTGAATACCCTTAGGAACTTCTACCCTTTCAACCGAGTTCTCCTTTCAACGTTGTTCAAATCTTCCATTTTTGCTTTGCTATTGTTTTTTATAGGACTTGGAGGAGGAGGTGGTGGAGGGACCTTAAATCTTGTGGAGTAGGATGATGATGCCAAAGTGCACGAACTAATCTTTTGGGGAGGGGAATAAAAATAAAAGTAAAATAAAAGGGTAACAAGTTAGTACGGATTTCGAGAAAAATATTGCAATATTTAAACACATAGTATTAGAATATAAATCGTGTCCTAAATTGGGTGCCTCGTTGTGCCCGAAGTAGGACTAGCCACAAGTTAATTTGGAGAACTTATAATGCTAAATGCCTCATTTTATTGATAAAAATAAGACAAACCCCAAACGACACTAAAATTGCATAAAGTAAAAACGTCACTATTGGCCATTGGCCTTATTACATTCAAGAACAAAAAAGAAAAGAGACTCCTAACTATTTGGTCCCAGAAGGACCTTTCCCAGACTCGGCATCTTTGGCTCCATCGAATAGCTTCACCAGCTCACGCGGTCCCAGCAGTAGATAAGCCCTGGCCAAATGTCCTCCTTTTATTTCCCTCGGCGTTTTGGCAATTCTCGATCCTCCGGATGAATTTCCCTTCCAGCTCTACCAACCCTCGCTCCAAATGCCCTAGACACTTGTTGGTGCTGACAGCCATATCCTTCCATTCCTCGATCAACTTTTGATTTGCTTCTTGAATTTCCTGATGTTCACTCTCGCACTACCCGATCCTCTTGCGCAACTGGTTGTATTTAACCTGTATTTCAGCCCTCTCGTCGATGACCCTGTGACCTCGAACAGACCCGGGCTGTCCTAACCCATCATGATCTTCTTTTAGCCAATCGAGATAGTATGGGGCATAACCGACATGATATATGTCAGGCTCTATGGAATCCTTTTCCAGGATGATCTTGTTGTTCCACATGTGTTGATCTTGAAATTTGTATGGGCTATCATCGTCTTGGAAATCAGCCCTAAAATGACTCATCTTTTTTACCTTTGGTACGGCTTGCTTTCTTCTCGCCTGCCTCATGACTCGGAGAGGGACACAGGGATAAGTTCCCCTCAAAACAATGAGTATAAGGAATGGAGCGTCCCGAGAGCGAATGATGAACTCTCCAGTGGGGAACCATTCGAACATCCACTGCACCTTGTCTTCTTTCAAGTTTTGAAACAACTCTACCCATCCTTGAGCATCCTCCGGTTGAGAAAACATGTCAGGAATATAGTTCATTCTCTTGGGATGGTGAAAGGCTATATGATCATTCCACGGCCTTCGTGGAAGCTATTGATGGTATCGACCCTTTTGGAGATGTTCTATAAGCCAAAGTTGGAGTAGTAAGTTGCAACCCTCAAAGTGATTGGACCCTCGTTGACAGTTCTCCAAAGCTCGGTAGATCTCAGCAACAATCATGGGCACTATACTGAAGGGCTGCCCTCCAATCCCCTCCATTAGTGTCTTGGTGACCATGGCTAGTCTGGTATGGATCCTAGCTTTCTTCATAGGAAACAATATTATTCCCAAGAAGCAGAACATAAAGACGAAAACCCTCATGTGGATATTCCCCAATGATGTGAGGGCGAATTCATCTGGATAGGTGCGGTAGGACTTGCTATGACCATACCTATCGTACAGATAGTCGAAAGGAATATAGGAGTCCTTCAAACAAGTCAAATCTGAGTTTTTCTTCAACCCCGTCATTTTGAAGAAACCCCTACCCTTGCATTTTTCTGGCATGAGCAAACCCGGAGTCTCCCAAGGAATACCGGCTAACCCACCTATTTCTTCGAGAAATGGGGTCATTTCAAGGTCCCCAAAACGAAACATTGATCTATCACTGTCCCAGAATAAGGTCGTATCCTCTATGATTTTGTTGTCCGGCTGAATTTCCAAAAGAAAGGGTAAGTTCCCCAAATACTTGCTGACGAGAGTCCGGTCACTGGAATGAAGGTCCTCCCACCAACTTAGCAACCTTGGGTGAATTTTGGTCACCATGCCGAACCTGGGGATTTCGTGCCTCATTTCTGCAAAACAAAGTGTTAGTCCCTTACCCCACCGGACTCGACTATTTAAATCAATAATTAGTATAATGGCATTTAGTTCTCCAAATAAGTGCACAAAACATGGTGTTGTCCGTTTGGGTTCTAGGGGAACCCAGTGGACTTTGGACAAGGCTATCTTAAAGAGTCATTATGTGGACAACATAACTGACTCGATTAAGTTTGACAGTGATACATGATCAATTAAATAGAATAAGGTTTCTATGGAGTGCTAGACTGGTACCCTTGAGCAGACAACTCAAGAGGGACAGGCACGGAATCGTCGACTGCACTGCTGATCGACTGGTTTTACCGCAAATATGCCTTTGCCAAATTTAGGGGGGTAATAATATCGGAAAAGCACAACCTCTCATTAAGCGTTGCTATGGGATTTGTTTAGCACGAGTGGAATATGATGTTGAAGATGCAAATACAAAACAAATTGTCACGTATTTTCACATTCATAATGCTTACAATAATTGCTCAAAAAAAAATTACAATGGTATTGAAGGAAAACAGTAAATGAAAGCGTTAAAGAAAAAGAAACAAAAGGTCAAGTCAGTTTTGAATAAAGGCACTAAACAACACAATAAAGAAAACAATAAAGTCACATATAACATGAAGTGGTAAAAGCCTAAAGAATCCCCAACAGAGTCGCCATGCTGTCGACGCCCCCTTTTTCTCCCGAAATTGGGTTTACGACATTTGGGAAGACAACTCTATTCTCGTTTGGGGTTTGGGTATTTGGATTTGAAGAGTCGCCACCTAATGATTAAGTGCATTAGGACACTAACAGTTTGAATTTTGAAAACCAGAGTTCGGGTAAAGGCTAGAAATTATCTCGAGGGGAAGGTGTTAGGCACCCCTCAAGATGAACTAGTGTGGTTCTCGGCCATGCTATGTTGTGACTTTAATGCAAATAAGTATGCAAATAATTCCACACATAAGGGTTTCAAATAGGTACGAGATAAGCATGTTGAAATTAAGGTCTAGATGGTTCCATAATTCATTTGAGGGAGTGTCTAAATGCAGAAAATTAATCGAGACATGAATAAACAGAAAATTTTAGAAGAAAAGGAATAATGCAGTAAAATTAAAGAGTGAGTTTGGGGCAGCGGAAACAAAGACAGAATCTTATTGATATTTTACAAAGTCACATAAAGGAAAGGGGTCCTAGGTTTGTAAAACACATGGATCATCCACATAACACCAGTAGCCAATCGTACGCATGGTGTTATCGTGTGATCATCATCTCCATGTCTACCCTTCCCACCCCGTTAAGGTATTAAGCGCAGAATGGTATCGTTACCTACTGCATGCTATTACCCATTCCACTTATCAGTCCCGGAGGCATTTAGGACTACTAATCCTAAAAGGGAGGGAGCTTGGATTTTCAGAGGTTTTAAAAAGGTCAAATTCTAGGGCGACAACCAAAACACATAAAGCAGTTAATGGGAAATAAGAACAACTAAAGGCTCAAGTAGGCCTCCTCACTTAAAGAAACAAATTATTTGGCATGTCTTACACATACTGTTTAGGTCCCTAATTAAAATTAGCGTGGGAAGAATTGATTTACCATATATTTCCCAGATAGGGAGTCCCAAATTAGTCCCGCTTAGATGTAGTTGTTGAAAACTGATAGTTGATTAATTACTTAACCATTTGCCTGTGTGTTAAACGGGATCTATAGGCATGACATCTATCAATTCAGAGACTGAAAGAATAAATTGATTGTAGAAAAGAATTGTTGGTTACAAGATCAAAAGTTCTGCGAGTGTTACACAAATTACCCTTGATTTTAGACTTAGGAGCGAGTGGGCGATTCAGGTTTAGTTGATTGCTCCTATGGGCATGCTTTCTAGGTGCTACTGATTTTACCACTGTTTACTGTTATGCAAAGGTCCTATAGGCATATTATCTATATGTAATTAGTAATTTTAATTCCAATAAGTAGGCTTGCCTAGTGAAAAATGCACATGCAAAATGCAGGGAGTCTTATAGGCATATTATATATGCAATATATAGAGCTTCAGCATCGATTTATTGACATGGTATTTATACGAAGTGCAAAAAAACCTATGAGACATGGTATCAACGTGAAAATGCAGAGTTTAAAAGTAATAATTCTATGAACATGATTTCTATGTGAAATGCAAAATTTGAAAATAATAATCCAATGAACATGATTTCTATGTGAAATGCAAAATTTGAAAGAGTAAATATCCTATAGATATGGTATCTACGTGAGAATGCAGAATTTGAAAGTAATAATCCTATGAACATGATTTCTATGTGAAATGCAGAATTTGAAAGTAATAATCCTATGAACATGATTTCTATGTGAAATACAGAATTTGAAAGAGTAAATATCCTATAGATATGGTATCTACTTGAGAATGCAGAATTTGAAAGTAATAAACCTATGAACATAATTTCTATGTGAAATGCAGAATTTGAAAGTAATAATCCTATGAAAAAGATTTCTATGTGAAATGCAAAATTTGAAAGAGTAAATATCCTATAGATATTTTATCTACCCCCTTTGGCATGCATTCAATCCCATCCATTTTCACTATACCTCAATAGTTATTACAAAGTTTATGACAAAGCTTATTACAAACCAAATGAATAAAAAAAAATAAGAAAATTACATCAGTGATCATCTACATCTAATCAGCCTAATCCAGACTCAAAGTCTAATAATATGAGATAAACCAACTTCCAGGAATGGATTTTCAAAGCCTTTCTCTTATTTGGGATGTGTCAAAGTTCCAAAGAACTTCAAGAGTTCCAGGCAATGCTTACACCCCAAATATCATTGCAGAACAAATTATAGTGCAGTGTGGAAGGGCCAGCCCTCAAATGTCTAAGTTCAGAAGGAACTCAAGGCCCCAAGGCAAGGCTCATAGGAGGGTGGAAGAACTTAGAGAGTAGGAGTAAGTGTAAGTGCAATTGAAGGGAATTAGGGGGAATAGAAGCAATTGTTTACACTAGCAACAAGAAACAAAGAAAGAAAGAACAGACAAAGCACATAGACACTTTAAAATTAACTTCAAAGAATTGAAGGCAGGCATGGATGCAGAGACTGTAATAAACATAGTAGGAGAGATACTGCAATTAATTTTAGAGCATACCAGTTCAAAGAAGCAAGTATGGAGAAACAGTAGACTTATGAAAGCCAAAGTGCAATCAAGAAGCAAGAGTGTAGGTTTAGAAGAGAGTTGTGATTTCTGTATACTTAATCGTGTGTATAAAAAAATTGTGTCATGTATTTATAGTGCAGAAAAGAGGCTGAAATATGTAAGAAAATAGTTTGAGAAATCAATCACACAAGGTTTCCCTTTAATTAAGGGATTCTGATTTCAAACGGGCAAGGTAAATAAAGAAAGGAGTTAATTAAACACTTTTCAAATTAATGCAAGAAGGGTAAGTACATAATAGTTATTGAAGGAAAGGGTTTTGACAGTACACGATCATGCAAATTAAGGAAAGTAAATCAATTAACAGCCAAGCAATCAAGGGTCGGAAATTTTATGTGAATGAACCAAGTCAGAAAAGGTAAAGAGAGGCTTTACTTAAGAATCAGTAACAATCAATTAACCCCTCCCAAAGAGGATTCTGATCCAAACACAAGTTCGAAGAAAAGATTTTAATCCACATATAAAGGGATGCTTATGCCAATCCGAAGAATTCATACACAAAAGGATTGAAACTTATTACGTGGATCCAATAGTGAGTTTTAGAGAGTCCAGGGCTCGACTTGAACCCTAGTCCAAACACATAAGACCACACTCGTCAAAAACCCCAAATCCTAGGGTTTTCGACTTGAACCAAACGCAAAGAAGAGAAACAAGCAGATACAGTAAAAGGTTCAATGCAAATAGGGTACGAGAATTAATTCGAAATACAATAAGAGACAATAGAGGAAAATATGCTTAAATAGGCATAATAAGAACACTTAAAGAACATGGTTGGAAAATACAGTAGGCGAAGTGTATCAAATCATAGTGGAAGGCAAGTAGCAGAACATAGCATGCGAAACACAGCAAAGAAACATAGAATGTGAAAACATAGCCTGGAAACATGGTAGAAAAGAAAAAGGAACATGATACAGAAAACATGGTAGAAAAGAAAAAGAACAAGATACAGAAAACATAGTAGAAGGACATGTATAAAAGAAAACATAAGAACATAAAACATACACAAGAAAAGGAGAAGAAAAGTCGGAGAACCTTTAAACATTTTCAGAAACCCTAAATCAGAAAGAAATGACTTTGAGAGTAAAAATCCTTTAAACAAAAGTTGGGGAAACTTCTTAAAAACTCAAGATAAAGCATGAATACACATAGATCTGGAGATAATCGGAAAAAAACCTTGATAGTTAGGGTTTCAGATGAACCCTAGAATGTGAAAGGCTTCGAAAATGTCCGATCTAAGTCGGATAAGACTAGAAACAGGCTCAGGAGGTTAAGATATGCCGGAGCCAGACCGGATATGGCCGGAAACCTCAAGTCGGTGGAGGTCTAGGTGGAGACCTTTGAGGTCTAGCCTCAAACCTTCGAATACCAAGCATACAGGAGTGATAGGGGGTGAGTATGAGAGCTTTATGGCTGGAGAAGCCATGGAAACCATCGAGAATTGCAGGTATTAGGGTTAGCATGGGTGGCGGCGACAAACGCTGCTTGGAGCATGGAGATAATTCGCGTGAATCCTCGAGCTTAGTCGTCTATTGGAGGACATTTCCTGGGTCGGGTATTGACATGTTGATTTGTACCGAGGCCATTGGCTTCCTGGGGCTTATATCTGGCAGGCGAGTTCGCTGTTACCTTTTGTGCATAAGAGGGGTGGCTTCGGCCCTTTTGAAAGACTTCACTATTTTTGGGCAACTGTTCTTCCATTTCGGCATAGGACTCCCTATCTTTTTAAAGTGCGAAAAGCATCTGTGCTCATTTACTTTATTTTTTTAGTTCTGCTTCAGTCATGGCAACATTTCAGAATTGGGCAAAGGGCGGAGAATGTTATTCCCGGCACTGGAAAGTTAAAGGATTTCGCTATAGAGTCGATGTCCATGGTAAGAGAGGAACACCTGAAGACACTGAAGTGATACCGCGGGTGGAGTGAGGGGATGACACTGCGGGTGCTTTCCCCCCGTGAAGGCATCACGACCTCTACTGATGGGTTTTTGAGTGTGTACCTATATCCCTTTGCCTACGGTCCCCTTGATAAGGTCGTGCTCGATTTTAGCTTGAAGTATCGGGTAACCCTGGCGCAGATTCATAAGTCGTTTTGGCAGATGGTGTTGATGATGAGATCGAGAGGGGTTGATAAGCCTAACTTGATTTCGCGCTCGGTCATCTCATCAGGCTATATCGGCCCTTTCACCATCGAGGACTGTTAACCTTGAGGGGTTGTTCGCCCATGCCCTTTGTTGTTGATGATGATGAAGTCGGAGATTGAGAGTGGGCTAGTTGGTTTGTCCGAGTTAGGACGACCGATATTATTTTGGTGGAGTTTCTACCCTTTCCCAAAGGGTGGAATCACACACGTAAGTGAGGCGCTTTGCTGTTCCTTCAGATATTGTTTATGGCAAAAATCGGCCTAGTAATTAGTATTACTTCCCTTGTTGCAACAACTTCGTGGATGCCGTGCAAAATTCATGATTTTCCCGGCTGGGTTCGGCGGTGGTGACCCATTCGTCTTGCGACGAATGCATGTGGCGTGCCATGTCTCGCATCAGGTGGGGAGTGTACCATCAAGGTACCTGCGTATGTTGCTTTTCTCCCGCTGATATGTACTCGAGGTGACATTTTCCCATATTCTTTATGCTGGATTCACTATTTTTTTTAGATATCAGGCGGTTCCTCGAGGTGAGGTAGTGCTTTCCCGGAGAGGAGATGGAGTTGTTGACCTCTGGGCTGAGAGACGGTAGCAGCAAGAGAGTCCGGGACCCATCATGCGAAGGAGCTTTAAGTGGCGCTGACCTGGCGTGTGCTTCTGAAGATGGGGCATCACCCGAGTTGGCTATCCCCGGGGCACCTATTTCTCGGCTAATGGCTTCCTTGAATGAGCATGCTATGCCCGGGGCCGGTTCTTCCAGGGTCGTAGGAGCAGTACTATCAGGAGCGTGGTCTAATATGGAGGAAATCTGCCATCTTCACTTCGTGGTGAGTTAGTGCACATCTCATTCATATCTTGCATCTTCCTCCTCTTATTAAATCTTTCTTGTGTAGGCCTGTGATAGGCTTAAGTCCGAGTTGTCTCGCCAAAAGGCCATGTTGCAGAGGATTCGAGATGAGGGGGAATTCCTTAGGCTCCTTTGCAAGGAGAAGGAAGTTGAGCTGCAGCATTGGCGATATGAGGCGTAACGGAGCTCGAACTATGAGAGCTATTTGATGGAGCAACTAACTTTTTGTAGTGTGTTCTTTGCTTCTTTCTAATCTTTAGGCTAACTTCTTCTTGCCATATCAGTTGCAGAAAACGACAGAGGCCTTGGAGTACCTTAAAGGTGACATGAACCGTGTCAGGGCAGCTTACGAGGAACTAAGGGGGCAAGTGCGGGCTCAAGACTTGGAGGAGATGAGCGCCTCGGCTAAGATCCCTGCCTTCGAGGCCCAGCTTAACTTGTCCCGTGGTAACGCCAAGGTTCAGGTGGACATGATCGAGAGAGTGGAGTCCGACCTCTCGAAGGTTAGGGCTAAAATATTTGATGCCCGAGCGAAAGCGGCATTAAATCGAACCAGGGCGGATTGCGAGATGGCGATTTGCATAAATGAGGTTGTTGACACTCAATTTTAGTTGAGGCAAGCCCTTGATCATGAGAAGAGGATCGAGGAATATGTTCGCTACCGATCCCGGAGAGAGGTGCTCGAGGAAGTTGGAGCGAGAGGCTTTATTCTCTTGGAGGAATTGGCTCAAGCAAGGGCGGACGAAGGCGACGCTTGGTCACTCCTCATGGACGTTGCAGAGGGCGATCTTGATAGGTTCTAGCCTTTTGGCGCAACATATAGGTCCTATGGTTTTGTAACCTGGTTTCCAGCACGCGCAGGACGTGCATGTAGATGGAGAATATTTTTTTTTGGTATGTAACATAAGAGGAAATTTTAAAGTATTATTCCCTTTGTACCTTTTTTCTATCGTTGCTTTTGACTGTGTAGACCATTTTTTTGGAACTAGTCCCCGAGTCGCGCTACGTCTTGAGCTCAGGTTGACCGTCCAGCTTTTTACTACCTACATGGGTGGAGGGTGATGACCCTTTCTGCTCCTGGACTGAAGCGATTTTGCGGGCGCGCGGCCTGGAGACTTGTCTCGGCCGTTGATAACATCGTTTGGGCTGTGTTTTTAGGCACATGGTGATTGAATTTCCCTTGGGTTTATTCTCTGAGTCGGGACCTTGACTCGAGCTTATCTTACCCTCGATCCCTTTTGGTCTGGTGGTAATGATTTTCATTCTCTGTCCTTGACCGTTCGGTGATTTTCCGGGTTCAGTCTCTGAGTTGCATTGCGATTCGAGCTGTAATTGAACCTTTGATCTTCCCGAAGGTTCCAGTTGGAGAAAGCGGCATTGATGTCATGCACTAGGGAGTATTATGATTTTGGGTCCAGTCTCTGAGTCGTGTTGCGACTCGAGCTGTAATCGACCCTTGAATCTTATCTGAGTTCTCGGCCATTGACGGTGGCCTTTCTATTGCTTGGTCACTGGGACCTTTTAGTATAAGGACCAGAGGCATACTTAGCCGGCAACAATGGCACCTACGTTGTTTGGTCGTGGAGACCTTTTGATGTGAGGCCCAGAGGCTTTGCTTAGCCGGCAATAATGGAACTTACGTTGTTAGGTTGCATGGACCTTTTGATGTGAGGCCCGAAGGCTTCGCTTAGGTTAACTATTTTGGATCCGGTCTCCGAATTGGGTTACGATTCGAGCTCACTTTAATCCTCAAGTTGTCAATTTTCAAGCTGGCGACAAAGGCTCTTACGCTGTATGGTCGTAGAGACCTTTTGATGTGAGGCCCAAAGGCTTGCTTAGCCGGTGACAACATCACTTACGCTGTTTTGATGTGAGGCCCGGAGGCCTTTTTATAGGCTTTGTTTCCTCTCATTAAGGTCTTATTGATTATTTTTCCTGACCCGTCATTGGTTCTATAAGAACCTCAATTTCAAGTCGTAGTCGGCGATGTTTTGAGCATCTCGGAAGGTTCATAGCTGATAGGTCGAGTAGATCGACGCTTTTGCGATTTTGGAGCCGACGTGGTTGGGACTCATTTTTTGCCTGTTCAGGGAAACCTCTATTTAATCAGTTCTTTCCGAAGTACATTTGGAGGATTTTTTAGCAAAGTCGGGCGTCCCCGAGTCGTATTTTTTGGGCTGTAGCAGCCGTTTCGACTGGAGTCGTGTGCATTTGGCCGGGGCCATTTTTGATCTCGAGAGGCAGTTTTAGGTCTCTACGTCGAGGGTATGCCCTTTAGGGATTCTTACAAATGCGACGTATAGCCAAAACTGTGGGATTTTTCATGCCTGCTGAGGTCTTATAGTTTTCTATGCCTATTGAGGTTTTACAGTATATGGAGAATAGACCTGGTTTTGCCGAGGTTACCCGTTAGGGTCTTACAATTTCGAATTTTCCCAGTGCGTGGTGAGCCCGGAATTGTTTTTTGGGGGCTTGGTGATCCCGGAGTTCCAGCCTTGAGGTCGTGCAAGTTTGTCAAATTGCTTATATTGAGTCTCTGAGTATATCGGATCAGTTTAGGCTTAAATACCGTCTTTTGTAGACTTGGAGCCATATCGCGAGGGCTTTGTGAGCCCTGACCCTGGGGTCGTGGGGGTGCTGAATTGTTTAAGTCTCTGAGTGTTTTGGCATGCATTTGATGGAGAGGTTTTTTGCTGAGGATAAGTTGAGATATTTTTCTTCGAGGCGTCGAGTGATTAAAAAAAATTCTTTATTGCTTGGCGAAATTATAAGTTGCAAATACGTATTGTCATGTTGCCGTGAGTCGGGTCCACATGGGTGTCACTCCCCTGATTATCCGATGTGCTTGTATGATTCCATATTGGAAAATTTTCGGAGAGGAAGAGGATCATGAACTTGTCGGGTCCCTTCCCCAGGGATATGCAGTTCTTCTAATAATCTTATCGGTTGAACCTTCTTACTGTTAGAAAACCCGATCGAGGAAAGAATGCCCGACTAGCCCCGTGGTGGCCGTGAATCCTCGAGTGGGATCCAAAACTACTGAATGCCTCAACTGGCTACCTGCGTACAGATTAGCAACAAAAAAGGCTAGGAAATGATGAAAGGAAGTTGCGTTTCTGGGAGTAAGCCCTGAGATAGTCGTCTTCCTCGTCCGTCCAGGCCTGGCAGAGGACGTGGTCGTACTTACCCTTCAACCTCATCTGAGGGCAACACCGGGCGAGGGATCTCCTCCTGTCGCTCGTAGTCAAATGGTTTGGCCCTGCGCATGTCACGGGATTTTACACCTATGGAGGAATAGGGTCGGAACTACGTCCCGGGCGATGTACTCGCCGTTGTCTGTACAAAGCGTATGTGCCTTGCGTTTCTTGACGTATTAGCTTGAGTTCGAGCGGGCCGCGCAAGGGGAGCAATTTTATCATTGTGGAAATCACCATTGGGAACATATCAACGGTCCGGCCCGAGAGCGGCGCTGGGCTGGATCGTCCTATTGGCTTTGGCCCAACATCGTCGGTATAATTTTGGCCGATACACCTGTACTCATAAGTGTATGTTTTATTTGAAATGAGTCGAATGAAAGAAGAGACTACCAATACGTTAATGTGAGCGAGAAGGTGTCCTTGGGGAGTATTTCTCGGGACTATCCCTTTCTGGTGATGGAAACTTGCATTCCACGTTCTACGAATCTTCGTAGGATGCCGCCATCCTTTAACAATTATTATGACATGCCGCAGCTTGCTGGCTCAATTTTGTCCGATTTCCTCTCATTCGTGGAGCTCGATCCGGGCTTTCTTGCTTGGTGATACTTTGTGGTTACCTGTGTTGAATAACATAGTTGCTACTCTTTTGGGTCTGTAACTCCGAACGTCTCGCGATTCCCGCGGCGGTCCATGGTTTCCCTCAATGGGTTTTGGTTGAATAGGTCCAAGCCACCTGGAGTTCCCGACTTTGCGTATGCTGACCACTATGCTTGGAATTGCAACGTTGAATTTAAACTCCATTGGGCGAGGTTTCCTTGTTGGTTGCGTCTTGTTGAATCTGGTACCATTGGAGATTCCTCGAAGGAGTTGTCCTCGGGCTACTGCCTCATTGTTGCGAGATGTGCTGTGCTGTCGTGTGGATGATGGCTCCATTCGTTCAGTGTCGGCCTTTCTATTTGGAATCTGCCCGGATATGCCGATACCGAGGAGGTTTTTCGAGGGTCGTCCATGGCTCTGACTTGGGTCTGGTGTTGGATATTGGCATCTGACCAAGCCTCTACTGGATATTCGATCAAGCTTTGCTTGAACTGTTCCGAAGACGTCGAGTATGCTTTTTTTGGGCTCTGGGCGAAGGTCCGTGCCACCCCACTATTCGGGACCGGGAGCGGTCTCGTTTTTCTTATGGGAGAGCAGGGTGCGGCTTCCCGTGATATTTTATTTCTTCTTCTTCTTCTCCTGGCCTTTGGTGCATTGAGCCCTCTTAGCATTATTTTGATGGTGTTGGCATGTGCTTCCATGGCACGCGCTAGTACGGTAAGCGGGTCCCCGATATTAAATGTCGAACAATAATGTTGCGTCATGGTTTCTTTCGGGGGAATTTCTTCAAATCTCCTTATCTGGACGGACCCGAGTTCTCCATTTTGGAGGTCATTGTTCTTGGATGGGCATGCTTGAGTGGTGGTGCACCAGTGAGGACCCATGGTCCTGTCACTCCTAGGGGATTTTATTGTTTTCAACTTCCGCGAAATGAGTCTAGGGATTGTATCTCCGGGAGATGGTTGCCGTAGGAGTCTCCGCGGGCGTGAGTAAATTTTAACGATAATGTCTTCCAGCATCCTTACTGCCATAGGATAGGTTGTTGGTTCATCGTTGCCCGATATCTCGGGTACTGGCTCGAAGTGAGGAGATATTTTGGGTGTTGCCGCGCTAAGAGTCTCCGAGCGGCTCTGTAACTGAGAGATAGCCAAATTTTGTTCCTGCAATATTTCAAAAATAACACGAAGATTAACTTCTCATTGTACCGGGGCTCGGATTTTTCGGGGTTCCCGTTGGTTAGCGTGTTGCGTGCCGCCATCGGTACGTGAGAATTCATAGCTCCGTTGTGCGTCGTACATTCGCTCTAACCAATCTAGATGCGTTAGCGACGTCCTACGGTGTCGCGTCAGCCGTTAGAACAACCATACTGTTCTCTTTGCGATTTTTGGGGTTATCGTCCTCGATTTCCCTTATCGAGCTAATCATTAACCTGAAATCGAAAGATCTTGGGCAAGAAAAAGTGTGAAAGATATTGTGCGTTTAAGTGACGAAACTAACAAGAGACTAATCACTATTATTTTTAGCCCCACAGTAGGCGCAACTATTTATCGTGAAAATGGTAAAATAATTAAATTTATAAATGGGATTCTAAAAATACGTGATCTATTCCCGAGCTAGTTTGTTAGGATGATTGGTGTTAAAACGTGAAGTAAGACAGTAGAGATCAAGTTAGCCAAAGCGATGATCGAACCAATAAGGGGACGTTCCCGGACATAGTGCGAGCGAGTAGGTACCTTGGAGCCAGGCCTTGAGCCTATCTCGGGCTTATCGAGGGCAGCCGGGAAGGGGATAACAGATAAAGAAATAAGTAATTAATGATCTATACTATCAATCTTGAGCTAAATGATGAAGAACAAACGAAGAAGCAATAAAGTGCTAAGGCGACCTCGGGGTCGATGAAGACTGATAATTTAGAAGAAAGTGAGAGAGAGAGATATTATTGCATTATGGAGAAGTAAAAAAATATCATCCCTTTACAAGGTAGGATGAGTCCCCCTTATATAGGCGAGGAGACTCGGTAAAGTAAATATATATTAATTGCAAGGGTACAAAGATGGGACAGCCTGACGCAAGTTCTCTCAGTAGGCTCTTAGATAGGCCAGACCAGTCAGGTGTAGCCATGCACTTAGGAGATTTCCTTTCTTATCCTGATCTCGGGCCATGCTTCCTTCAATTTGGACTTCGACAAACCCCGAGGCCGTTCCTCCTTCGGAGTCTCGGGGAGGACTTCTAAAATGTCTTTGATAGCAAAAATCAAGTCTTCTGATTTTATCGCGTACATAGGTCGTCTACAATTTTCTATTGGTCTAATCACTATGCAAAAGTTGGCTGCAAAGTTTGATCAAGTAGGTCCTCTAGTGTTCTCCTCAATTCAACTAAAACCATAATGGTGTCACTTCATCCTCAAAGCTAATTTTTTTTTTCGGGCTGGTAGAAACTTTACATTTTAGGGTGATACGCCTAATAAGTAGAACATGCAAGGGTTTTGGTGGTTTCATTTTCTCTCTTTCTTGTCATACCAACTTTGTCTTTCTGTTTTCTTTTCATAGTACGTGTAATTCTTTTGGCCTTCCATATAAGGGACAACAAAGCCTTTAATTAAGAATGGGCTCCATATATAATTAATGTTTGACCATCATCATTGCATATGACTATATTTTTCACTTCTTTTTCAGGCTTAAGTTTGTAAGAAAAGAATATTTACTCATTCCGATCCTTCTTATTTGCTACTTAGCTGAAGTTTATTAACACTTTATGCGGTTTACAATAAACGATCAATTTATTTTTAGTATACCTATTAAGAAAATATTAAATTTTAGACAAAAATAGATAATGTGACTAAATTACCCTTAGTTAAATGTTGCAGCATAATTTAATGTGAGGAGTAAAAGACTTATTAGGGATGTATATATAAAGGTAATTTTGGAAAAATAAATTGAATTTTTTTTAATTATATAAATGAACACTTATTTTGGATCAAAATTAAAAAGTAAATTGGTCATTTAGTGTGGATCGGAAGGAGTATGTATTTGCTTAGAAAATTAAGAAGACATTAATTTTTTAATTCTATCATATTTAATCCAAGAAGTTGTTATTAGTTACTCATTTAAAAAAGAGATAAAGTTCATTAATTACTCATATCAAATAATTTTTTAACGGTTTTGTCAAAATTTTAAACAAAGGCCTTCTAGGTAGATGTATTTGTGTTTAAAATTTATTTACGTATCAAATATTGGATTTAAGACGTACCTGATGAAGATAGTCTTATTTAAAATATTCTTCGATAGTACGAACACTTTATGATTATCCACACTGATCTTTGCAATTAACTCTTTGATCAATGAAACTCGGGAATAACTTAAGTGAAAATTATTGTGCTAAAATTCTTATAAAATACCTCACCCCAAATGTGAAAGAACAAGAAACAAATTTTCTTGCTAAGAGTATTTTCTTGACTCTACGGCACTCGTACACCTTTTTGATATCTCTCTACCGCTACTGTCACACCTTCTTTTTACATCCGAGATGAGAGATAAGGGAGTTTTTCCAATTAAAGTGATAATAATCGAAACGAAATTATTTATTCAGATTCAAAGTCACCACTTGAGATAATTTACGGTGTCCCAAGTCACCGGTTTAAAATTCCGAATCGAGGAAATTGACTATTATTTACATTCTGCGAACACAGAAATCGAGGTAAGAAATTCTATTAATCCGGAAAAAGGTGTTAGGAACTCCCGAGTTCCGTGGTTCTAGCACGATCGCTTTGATTATACTTGGTTTAATTAAATTGTCTAATTACTCATTTTTAGAACCTATGTGCATTTGCCTCTTTTTAATTAAAAAGAATCTTGAAACAAGTCACGCACACGTGTACCCATTTACTTGGCGCGTCAAAAATCATGTCACGCGAACGTGTCCACAATTAATAACGCTTTATTATTATTAAGAAAATTTGGCCGAAGTTGCGCGAACATATACTCCGATTTTGTTTTTAGAGATCGTAATCATGTCACGCGAACGTGTCCACAATCACGATAGTATATTAAACGTTCCTAAAGCAAACTACGAATATTTGTCATTTTTACATCTAAGTTATGAAATTAATACGAGGGCCATGAGTGATTAAATTGTGGATGGCACACCTCGGATTATATAAACTATATTAAATTAATGGTCTATTAATAATAATTTTATTATTAAGAAAGTTTGATCGAAGTTGCGTGAACGCATACTTCGACTTGGTTTTTAGGATTGTAACCATGTCACGCGAACATGTACACAATCACAATTATATTTTAAATGCGCCTAAAGGCTTTTCTACTTATTTTGCCGGAATCATACAACACTGCTTTCTAAACCACCAAACCTCTGAAGCATTGGGTTTTTATATCTCTAATAGAAATCAACAAAACTGATAAATTTGTAAAGCATATTGGCAGAGAACATGGCTCGTTTCAGGAATATGAAGAAGAAGCCATTCGTCAAGCAAATTGCAAAGAAGCAGCCAACAGTAGACCATGTTACAGGAGACAAGATTCCAAGGAGCTTCATTATTATGAACCAAGTTCTTATGCCTTTTCATTTAGTTTAAAATTGGTCTGTGCAATTTATTTCAAACTTGGTCGCACTAGTAAGCCTTCATTTCTGCCAACTGATGGCTCACACACAAACAAAACCAATAGCATCACAGGTTCAAACACTAAATAAGAAAAGAAGTTGAATTGTGATCGCACACAATAAAGAAAAAAAATTGTGTTCCCATAGCAAACCAACAGAACAAACTCGGAATGCTTAACTTTCCAATACAAGAATTTCGAAGTTTAACGCGACAAAGAATCGCCAACATGAGCTTTTCTTATGAACATTATAACATGAGAAACCAAAGAAGGGGCAAGGTTGTAACAAGTGACCTGCTCAGAATCATTACTAGGGAAAAATGAATTCATATTTCCTATAGATACGTCCCTGAAATTTGCAGATTCAATAAGGAAAACTTGCTTTTAACCCAAGACACATAACAAAATTCACACCAGATGTCAAAAGCCTCTGCACTATTGAAATAACATGCCATAGAACTTTACTTTTAGAGGAAGGATATTCAACTCACTTAATCGATAAAACTTCAATCCTTTAGGAACTAAAAGAATAAAATTGATTTGATAGACTAATGGATTCTTATAATATACCAAAAGGTCTCCAAAAGTGTGTCACAACCCGGATTTTCCATCATTGAGAGTCGTGATGGCGCCTACTGTCGGAGCTAGGCAAGCCAAGCATTTAAATATTTTCTGATAACATCCCAACAATAATAATTATAACGATGACATTTAAATAAAAGCGGAAGTCTTAAAAGCATAGATAACTGAAAACCAAATATGCGGAAGTTCAATAACATCTCTACCCAGATCCACTGTCACTAACTCACGAACTACTAAGGAGTGCTAAAAACAGGTCTGAATAGAAGTACATCAATATTTGTCTCGGTACAAGGAAAACAAACTAAGAACATAGAAGGGACTCTGGCCTGCGGACGCCAGCTAGGCTACCTCGAATATCCCTGGACTGAAAACTCACTCCCAGAATGTTACTGCTACTCGAATGCTGCTCCAACACCTGGATCGGTGCAAAAAGATGCACAGAGTGTAGCATCAGCACAACCGACCCCATGTGCTGGTAAATGCCTGGCCTAACCCCGGCGAAGTAGTGATGAGGCTAGACAGGACTACCAAATCAACCTGTGCAGTTCAATGTGTATATATATGTAACAAAAGGAAAGAACACAGAAATCAAACAGTTAAGAGGGAGGGGAGCATACTATGGGGGAGTACAGTCCGGATATAAAGCCAGCAATTTAAGTAAAGAACAGGGCAATAACAATAATTAATGAGAGCGGGAAAATCAACAGTTGCACGGCATCAACCTTCGTGCTTTTACTCTCATCCTCACCAAAAGAATCAAGTAAAGTGCATGGCATCAACCTTCATACTTACCCTCACATAACTCTCAAATCATGGCACGGAATGATCCTTCGTGCAATAGTAATCAAATCAGGGCACGAAATGACCCTTCATGCAATTATAATCAAAATATGGCACGGAATGATCCTTCGTGCAATTATAATCAAAACATGGCACGGAATGACCCTTCGTGCAAATATAATCAAAACATGGCACGGAATGACCCTTCGTGCAAATATAATCAAAACATGGCACGGAATGTCCCTTCGTGCATAAATATTCAAATCATGGCACGGAAAGATCCTTCGTGCACAATCACTCTTCCTCACCCAAACAACAACAACAACAACCAAACGGGGCGGGGGGGATAGATAAATAATAAGAAATGTCCCGGCAAGGGAGAAAAAATACAATTAAACAGCAAATTCCGGCAAGGGAGCAACAACAATAACTTTTACATCCCGGCAAGGGAGATAATCAATATACTCAAACCATCTCGGCAAGGGATTAATCATATCTCTTTCTGTTTTCCTTCATTCCTTACCCAAAAGTCTTTTTATTGTTCGAGCCAACGCTCCAAAGAATTTACAATTCACAATCAATCCTCATACTCCTCACATTACATAGGATTCATCAATTAACATGGAAGAGTCATAACAATATCAGAATAAGTACAAACAAGGACCCACGGTCATGCTAGACACCGGTGTATAGATACTCGTCACCATGCCTATACACCGTACTCAACATTTAGCAATTCGCAAACAACACCCTAATCATATTCCCTCAAGCCAAAGTTAGATCAAACACTTACCTCAAATGCTCCAAGGTCAACTCAAGCCTCTAGTATAGCTTTACCCCTCAAATTCGGCTCCAACTCAGTCAAATCTATGAAATAATGACTTTGCAATATTAATAATAGCTAAAAAAACTAAACCCAATGCCTAAATATGAATTTCTAAGCTTTCTTCCCAAAATTTTCAAAATCGACCCCGAGCCCACATGGTCCAAACACGAGGCTCAGACCAAAACCCAATCACCCATAACCCCATGAGTTCAAATATGAAATTTATTTTAAGATTCGATCCCAAATTGAGGTCTAAATCAAAGAAAATTGAAAAGCCCTAATTCTATCCTTTTTCCCCAATTTACACCTTAAGTTACATGATTTAGGTCTAGGAATTTAATAAATGATGATAGAAAATGAAGAAAATGAGTTGAATAATACTTACCCAAGAAGCTTTGGTGAAGAATCGCTCTAAAAGTTACCTAGGGGCTGTGGAGAAGAAGAGCTCGTGTGAAATTTGGGAATAATCCCATCACTAGTCTATTTTTGAGCTTTAAAAATTACTGGGCAAAAATGCCCTTCGCGTTCGCGGGAAGGGGGCCACGTTCGCGAAGGTTAGATGAGTTAAAGAATCGCGAACGTGAGATGCTAGTCGCGAACGCATAGAAGGATGGGGATGGGTCCAGGATTTGCTTGTACGCGAACACGAGAGAGGGCTCGCGAACGCGGTGAAGGGGAAACCAAGTCTATGCGAACGCGGGGACTTGTCCGCGAACGCAAAGAAGGGAAAGCCCACTGGTACGCGAACGCGAGCTGAGTGTTGCGAACGCGAAGAAACAATTATCTGAGCAAAAATTGCATAAAGATCTGCTATCATTCTAAGTTTAAAAACAACCCGAACACCTCCGAAAATACTCCCGAGCCATGGGGGCTCCTAACCAATCACACACACTAACTCAACAACATCCTACGAACTTAACCGTGCGATCAAATCGCTAAAATAACATCATTTGAAAGTATTAAGCTGATTATCTACTATAATATTTACAAAATTAATTACTCATAAATTAAGATAGAAAATTACTAATTTAAAATTAAAAGGCTAAAAATGCAAAAATAAGCTAATTTTTTGTGATTTTTTTTTATAAAATAAATAATTACTAATTAATCCCTCCCAAAAATGTGAAAAGGAACCTAAATGCGATGCATGCGTGTTTTCATGATTTTGAATGGAAATTAAATATGCACAAAAATATAAATAATTAATAAAATTCTATAAAAAAAATCTATAAAATAACAAAATAATGGGAAAAAAATATTTTCTTGTATTTTATGGGATTAATTCTTATAGGGCAAAAATCACGTGCTCACAACTATATCGATATTATATTTGTTTCATAAAACATCGCGTGGATTAGTTCGCATCAGGTTTTTGGGGAACTGAGGTTGTGACTATTTGTGGTATGAGACCTAGAGTTGTCAATATGGGTCGGACCGGGCTAGTCCAGCCCAGCCCATGTGGTCTTTAGCAATTGACGGGCTGGACTGGGCTAGCCCCCCATTTTGATGGGCCTTATAACGATCAGCCACCCCAGCCTTATGTGGGCCGCGGACTCCCACGGGCTGGCCCATCACTTTAAAAAATATAATTGTATATTTTTTCTTTAATTTCTGACCTAAAAAAAGATAATTATTTAAAAGTTAAAAAATATCTTATTGGAAAAAGTTCGCAAAACTTAATAATTTTTTATATTGTTCAAATACATCACAATAAACACTAAAAAAAGTTAAAAGACACGACTATATTTTATTTACTAAAAGGCAGAATAGCCTAGGAAACATTTGTATTTATTTCGATTTGACATACCGGTCCATGTACTATATAAAGTTTCATCCAAACACCTCTATTCGATTAAAACTAGTATTTTGAACGTTTCTGACCATTGACCAAGCTAATGCGGCATTGAATCTGCTGAGTTGGACGAAATGTGTGAAATGCACGTGTATAAACCGAGTGTAAATAACGAATTTGATTTTTTAAAAAATATTAAGTAAAAGAAAATTGAAAAAAAGGAAAAAAAGGTAAGAAATTGTTACTATATTATTAAAAATTTCACCTCCCCTTCATGTTTCTTCTTCCCCAATCCAGCAACCCTTCTTTGCTAACTCCTTCCCCTTCGTATACTCTTCTTCTTCCCCTTCATATTTGCCTTCATATACTATTCAGTCCCAAGATTCACCTCTTCAATATCGCAAGTAAATTGTCTTTTACCTTGATTTTTGCTTTCATTTTGTTTGTAAAATAAGAAAATCAAATCTAAAAGTAAGTCAATAAATAACACTTAATTTGCTAATAATATAGGCTAGCAGCTGAGATTTTATAGAGATAATAGAAGCTAGAGACCCAAATGAACATGAAATTTCTTTTTTCTTTTTTCTTTTTTCAAACAATTTATGTTCATAAAAATGATTAAGATTTTATGGGTC
Organism: Nicotiana glauca; assembly: GCA_026770625.1. NCBI lineage: Eukaryota > Viridiplantae > Streptophyta > Magnoliopsida > Solanales > Solanaceae > Nicotiana > Nicotiana glauca. The sequence continues at coordinate 7,618 of MU673649.1, read as the reverse complement.
TTCTTGTTGAAACAATATGTTGAAATCATCATAAGTAGGATTGAGATCTCCACAGATGAGTAGGAACTGCATAATTCTAGTATATTATTTCGGATGGGATGGCTGCGATTTGTAACGATTTAGGAAGTGTTAATTCTATTAACTATTTGATTTTCTTCTTTTTCTTTCTTTGCTTTTGTTTTCATTTGTTAATGAACATTTTGAAGAATGATTGCTGGGTGTATTTGGGGTAATAGAGCCAGAGAATTTTTAGGGTTGTGAAGGTGAATAAATAGAGGGGGACTGTTTGGGGTGGTGAAGGTGGCAGCATAGAAGTGGAAATAACAGGAGATAGAGAGTAGAGGGGATGAGTGAAGTGAAGTGAAAATAAAATAAAAAATAGAGTAGAAAAGTTTGAAATAAAGTGACAAAATAATAATGTGGCATAAAAAATATGAGGTGGACATGGACGTGTCATCCATATTGGATCGTTGAAGATTACGCGAGATCGAAAGGATTTAAAAGCGTTATTTTGAACGAGTAGAGGTGTATGGATGAAACTTTGTGGAGTATAGGGACCGGGATGTCAAACCGAAATAAGTACAGGTATCTCCTAGGATATTTTGCCTTCACTAAAAGTCAAAACTTAAAAAAAACTATTTAAGAGAATGTTCATGATGCTTATGAGATATCCAATGTATTATCTTCATCAAACACATTCGAATTCGCTTGTGACAATGTTGTTTTAACATCGTCACTTTCATCTACAATTCATATGCAATATTAATTAGTTAAATATTAAATATAATTAAGTTTTAAAAATTAATAATACTTAAAGTCGCATAAAATAATATTACCAGTTTGAGTTTGAAAAAACCTGTGCAGCCAATTTTGAGTAGTAACAAGTGTTTGGACATTTTCATAATAAATGCAACTTCTTTACTTTGTAAGAAAATGCCACCAATGCTAAATGTTGATTCTGATGCTAGAATGGTAATAAGATGTCACGACCCGGATTTTCCACCATCGAGAGTCGTGATGGCGCCTACTAATGGAAGCTAGGCAAGCCAACTCTTACTTATCTATCCATTTTTACAATTCTCATTTTAAGACATTTAGCAATGTTAATATGATTACAGCGGAATAAAATAATTTAGCGGAAGACTTAGTAAACATTACTAGATG
>MU673648.1:5751-17445 GCA_026770625.1 Nicotiana glauca | reverse complement strand
TATATATATATATATATATATATATATATATATATATATATATATATATATATATATATATATATATATATATATATAAGGGACAAACCATTGCACAAGAGATCATTTACTTTGCAAATTATAAGGGATTAAAAGTTTTATAGAACACATTAATTAAATTTAAATTTCATCACTCACACTGAGAATTAAAAAGTTAGTATAGTTACTATAGACATTCGAAATAAGTGCGCAGACACCGTGCATTGAATTCTAAATAGAGAAAAAACACTTCAAGGTGTCTCGAATAACCAAGAGCCTTTATATGGTTTTCGCAAACACCTGGTTGCTCTAAGTTAGAGACATTTTTTCCGAGAAAACTAAAAGCTTTGATAAATTTGATCACTCTAATTTTTTGATGGCAACGAAGAGTCATGTTGGTTAATATATATCGGTTCATTCTGCTTTAATGTATCTTGAACATTGAAGTAGTTTTTATTTTGGTTAAGGCAAAATTATTATTAATTTTTAGAGGATATTTTGGTAATTCAACTTTTAACTTAAGGTATTCCCACTTTTAATATAGTATAGATATAGACTAGTTTCTCGGCAAGTGTGTTGCACGTGAATATCGATTCATGTAGTACATAATTTTTTAAAATAATATCAATTATATATTATTAAACAAAAATTTGAGTACATAATTACTCATGAAATAATAAAGTATAAGTTTCTATGAATGATCAATACGTATAGTAAAATTTTATGTCTAGATCAAGATGATTGGATCTCGTATGAACCTACGAATTACATGAACAATCAAAGTTTAATTATATTATGTAATTTTTTTTCTATTTCGATTTTGGGAGGTACAAACATGTAAAAAAGAGGATAAAACCATCAAAAACGCATCCTTTAATCTTTTCTCCAATTTTAACATTCTCTATTCGATTTATTTTCGGCGCAAAGAAAACCTACCACTGCAGAAGAGTTATTAAATCAAAGAGCACGTGTAGAAGCCTTTCTTCTATTTCCTACCTTCTATAAGTTGTCATACATTTGGAAGAAAGAATAAAGTCACATCAAAAATTTAAACAAATGTTGTTAGCCCAAAATACGATCAAATTTTTTACTCCAACAAATGTTACAAATAAGCAACCAAAGTAATAGAGTTAATTTCCTTAAAGTAACATAATCAAACAAAAAAATAGAGAAATTATATGAACAAATTATGCCGGCACTATATTAAATATTATATTCGAAAGAGGTCAAGAGGTTTGATCAAAGCATCAAATGCATACTGGGACTTGAGAGAGACCAAAACATGTAGAAAAAAATAAGACATTTTACTCATTATCCATATGATTGGTGAATTTCTTAGCGACAATCGACAATCAACGATGTTCTAATTGAAATTATCACTCGATGGATTTATGGTTATATTGATAATAAAAAAAAAAACAGACAACTTTAAACATTCCTTACCTACTTCGTTAACTATTTTATTTCCATTCAACCATAACATTTAAAGAGAGTGGTATATGGAATACGACTAATATACTCAATGGAGTAGGCTCGTTTAACATTCCCTCACATCCAAACAAGGTACAAGTCCACGAACTCTTCTAAAGGAACACATTCCTCCATGTCAATGAGTAATGAACTTTTTAAAAAGGGGGGCATATCCCTTCATATGAAAGTGTAGTCCCTCCATGACATTTTTTTTTTCTTCAATTTTATACTCTTGACTAAAACAGAAGGTAGGTTTGTAAAAAGGGAATGATTATGACTAAGTATGAAGCATTGGATCAGGGGATGTTTGTACGTGTTAGTTTTAATTTTTTTTTTTTTTGCAAGTTAGGAATGTAGGTTATTTTTATACGTATCCTTTTGAATATATGCATTTCAAAATCATTAAATAATAAGAGATCTGCCATGTAATTTATAGCAAATAGTTTCACCAAAATAGTAAAAGGTACAAAAAAAAAAATAGTAGATGGTTAAGTGTAAGGCCCCGTAAAAATTTCTACTCAAAACCCGAAAGCTCGTAGTACCAAGTTAGAAATTTGTAAAATTCTTCGTCGCTAGCTTGCGAGCCGCGTTCGGACCTTTTGGACTGATCTATGCATTAAAAAGTTAAGGAAAAATATTTTCCAGAAAAGTGCGTTTATGCGGTCCATTATGCGTCGCATAATAGCTATGCGGACCGCATAGTCGCCTCAGAGTCAGACAGTTTGATGGTAATTTTGAGGTCAACTATGCGGCCCATTATGCGATCGCATAATCAATATGCGGGCTGCATAGTCATCGCATAATCCCCTTGAAACTTTGCGAGGGGCAGTCATGCGACCGTAGAACATGTATGCGGACCGCATTCCTGTCGCATACTCAGGCAGTTTGTTCAGGTTTTTGAAGCCATTTTTGCGGTCATTTTCGGGAGCCACATGTCAATTATGCGATCGCAGATTATGTCGGAGCTCCTATTTTCTAACTTTTAAAACCCGACCTTATCCCATTAAAAATACCCCATTAGACCCATTTTCTGTTATTTTACTACATTTAGAGTGAGAGCAAGAGTTCTAGAGGGAGAAAGTGATCCCCACCAAGATTCAACTCAATTCTTGCCCCAAATCCTTGAAGATTGTCAAGTGAAATTTCTAGGTCTTCATCCGAAGAGGTAAGAACTTGTGTTCTAATCTATGATTTCAAAATTTCTATTAAAATAAGTTATTAGCAAGTGGATTCATGGATATAAGGGTTAATAATCTTGCATGCATGAGTGACAATAGAGTATGGGGAGGCTGTGAGTTAAAAAGATAGCAATTGGGGTGGAAGATGATAAAAATCTCTCACAAAAAGATCCTAAGATCACAATGCACACTTAGTGCTTGATAATATGCTCAAGTGAGCTAGAATCTTAATCATGTTAATTCTTGGTTCAATTTGTAATTCCTATAAAATAGATTAAAGTACTAAGAGTTCCGAAATTTTGTAAGAATTTAAGGAAAGATCTATTGAGGTATGTATGGCTAAAACCCCCTTTTTTTAGAAATTGAGCTCCGTTGGTATTTGTGTAAATGCGCTAAGATTAAAAGTTGGATTGATGTATTGATTTTTATTTCACATGAATCGGTGCTGCAACTTTATATACGTGAAAGGTGTTTCTCAATATGATCAATGTGATATTCTTGATAACTTAAAAAGGTGCGAATAATATGAATCATGTATTGAAATGCTTAGACCTTAAATCAAGATTGAAACTGCGTTTGTTGTGCCATCTATGTGAAATCTTATATATGCTTATAATTTAAATTGCTCTTGTGTGCACCTATTATCCTAAATTGCAAAGCTAACATTGAGATTGGGAATGATGTAAAATATGGCCTAGTGCCAAAAATGATGTGATAGTTATGACCCCAAGTACCTATGAAATTATATATATAAAATAAAGATTCAAACGAGATGATTAATGAGAAAGGAACAGCGCCTTGGTAAGGCGGCCTAACCGATCGGGTCGAGATCGGACGCCATGTCGCACACATGGTGGTATTTTGCTGATATTGAATTTCGAAAAAAGGAAAATGAGATTGTGATTGAGGTATATGTCTCAAATGAGGCAACCTAGCCGATCGGTTCGAGATCGGACTCCGCTCAAGATAGCGGTGGTATTGCAAACAATGATAAACAGTATGAAATGTCCCAAACTAAAAGCAATGGAAAATTATGTGATTCTTTTATTTAATAATGTGGTGGTCATTTAAAGCTTTTGAGTTACGCTTGTGATTTTCTTATTCTTGTATGATAGTTCTTTCTAACTAGATGGTGTTTAGTTGTATATACTAGTACTATTTCATGATACTAACGTCCTTTTTGTCGAGGGCGCTACATTTTTAAATGAATGTAGGTGGCTCCATAGCGGACATTGCCGATCGCGCGTAGCGTGTGTCCTCCTATCAAAGCCTTGGTGATTCTCTCTCTCCTTTAAGGGATTATGTTGTACATCTTTTATTGTAGATTTCCGCTTTTGAGCTATAGTCGGGGCCTTATTGCCGGCGTTATCATAATTGTCTTTTGTATCCATAGAGGCTCCGTAGACATTTGTGTGGGTCATATACGGGTGTTGGATGGGTTAATGAACTGTGTGTAACTTTATACTCTAGTCCTTCTAAATTATAACTGTATGAATTCTTGGAAACTTAGCCATGATTTAAGGTTTGTGACATGAAAATGAATTAACAATGTGAATGTTTGATTTTACTATTGTCTAAATAAATGAAAGCATGGTTTTCTTAATCGTATTGAGTTGGATAGAAAGTGTTGATAAGGCTTGCTCAGTTGGGTTCACTCGATTGAGCGCTGGTCGCGTCTCCCGAGGTTGGGGCGTGACAAACTTGGTATCAGAGCCTAAGGCTTTAAAGTATCCTAGGATGTCTCGAAGCCATGTTAAGTAGAGTCCTTCTTATCGGTGTGTAGTCGACCACATCTATAAGTTGGAGGCTACTTGGGCATTTAGGAATAACACACTTCTTTGATATTCTGGATCATGCGGCAATTGTGAAACTATTCCTCCTCTAACTAGTGCATTCTTTCAATATTTAGTACGTGGCATCTAAGAAGAAAGCCAGAACTAGTCAAGGAGCCAGTGCCACCCAAAGAGTGGTTGATGATTCACTACTTGATACTGCGGGGGAGGATAATCACCCTGCTATCACCCTACCTGATTCTTCTACTCCAGAGCAAACTATCTCAGTTCCTACATCTACAAGGGTTACCACTATCCCACCCATTGATACTCCTGTTCCGCCTCCAGCGGAGCTTTGGGTTCTGGTATTTTTGATGGGGATCTTACGAGAGCCATTCAGATGCTGACTCAACTAGTGGCCTCACAGGCCTATAGGTCAAATATTGCGCCCAGTTCATCTAGTCAGCAAGGGGATTCTACCAGTTCCAGGGTGAACAAATTTCTTCAGTTAGACCCTCCAGTGTTTACGGGTTCTAATCTGGAAGAAGACCCTCAGGATTTTATTGATGAGATTCACAAGACCAGGGTTATGCGTGCGACTTAGATAGAGGGAGTAGAGTTAGCTGCCTACCATCTGAAATTGGTGGCCTATTTGTGGTTTGAGTTGTGGGAAGATTCCCGTGAGGAGGGGAGCCCCCGGCGAGGTGGAGTGAGTTTGCCAATGCCTTTATAGATCATTTCCTGCCTGCTGAGACAAGAGCAGCCCGCACAACAGAGTTTGAGAATCTGAAGCAAGGTAGCATAAGTGTGTGGGAGTACCATATGGAGTTTGCCTGTCTGTCCAAATATGCTATTCATATATTGCCCACAATGGAGGCTAGGGTGCGCTGGTTTGTTCAGGGCCTTAATCCTTTGACTATTAATGAGTCTTCTACAGCTGCACTGAACTCTAACATGAATTATGGAAAGATGGTGGCATTTGCTCAGGCCACAAAAAACTATAAGTTGAAGAAAAAAATGGAGAGAGAGGGTAACAGAAAGACCCGGTCTACGGGCAACATGGGTGAGTCACTAGGTGGGGGAAGATCAATTTCCGGGGAGTATCATTAGGGCTATCCCAGTCTGTTGCATAGTCTTCAGCCAGTGCACCGCCATCAGGGCCCAGCCAGCAGCAGTAGTGGAGTCGTTTCAGGTCCAGTCAGGGCAATATGGGATCCCACCAGCAGGGTCAGTCAGGAGAGAGATCCCAGCAGCAGCAAAGGTCCCCGTTCCCCAGATGCAGGAATATACACTCAGGTATTTGCTACTTGGAGTTACCCGTATGCTATGGATGTGGGATGAGGGATCATATTCAGAGACATTGTCGTGTATCCCGCTAAGGAGCGGGCAGGGGCACAGCACAGCCAACCAGTACAGCAGATACTACATTTTCAGCCCCTTCTCTGGCTCGAGGTACCCCCAGCACCCGCGGGGCATGGTGCAGCTAGGGGTGGTACGCAGAATTCGGGAGGACCCAACCGGTTCTATGCTATGAGTGGTCGCCATATTGCAAAGGCTTCTCCGGACGTTGTTATAGGTATTCAGACTGTCCAATCTCATGATGTGTACGCACTTATTGACCCTGGTTCCACCTTGTCCTATATTACCCTTTTTGTTGCTATGGAATTTGGGATAGAACCGGATCAGCTTCATGAACCATTTTCGGTGTCTACACCGGTTAGTGAGTCAATTACGGCTGCTTAAGTTTATAGAGGTTGTGTTGTCATGGTACGTGGTAGGGATACCATGGCCGATCTTATTGAATTGGGGATGGTCGATTTTGATGTAATAATGGGAATGAATTGGCTTTATTCATGTTTTGCCAAGCTTGATTGTCAGACTAGAACTATGAGGCTTGAGTTTCCTAATGAGACCGTTGTTGAATGGAAGGGGAATAATGTAGTGCCTAAAGGTCGGTTTATTTCTTACCTTAAGGCCACGGAGATGATCAAGAAGGAGTGTATCTATCATTTAGTTTGGGTTACAGACACTAATGTCGAGGTACCTAGCCTTGAGTCCGTACCAGTTGTGAATGAATTTTCGGAAGATAAGCTCCTTGGGATCCCACCAGACAGGGAGATTGATTTTGGGATCGATGTGATTCCAGGCACGCAGCCTATATCAATTCCACCTTACAGAATGGCATCGTCAGAGTTGAGAGAGCCAAAGGAGCAATTGATGGTTTTGCTAGAGAAGGGTTTCATCAGGCCAAGTGTGTCACCATGGGTCGCACCGATTTTGTTTGTAAAGAAGAAAGATGGGTCGCAAATGTGTATTGACTACCGACAACTTAACAAAGTCACAATAAAAAATAAATACCCTCTACCAAGAATATATGACTTGTTTGATCAATTGCAAGGTGCTACGTATTTTTCAAAAATTGACGTGCACTCCGGGTATCATCAATTGAAGATTAGGGAGTAGGATATTCCGAAAATAGCTTTCAGGACTCGGTATGGGCACTTTGAATTTCTGGTGATGTCTTTCAGGCTAACAAATGCCCCGGCAGCTTTCATGGATCTTATGAATCGAGTCTTCAAGACTTTTCTAGACTCCTTTGTGATAGTGTTCATTGACGATATTCTTGTGTATTTCCGAAGTCGAGAGGATCATGCTAACCATCTCAGGGCAGTTCTGCAGACTCTTCAGCAACACCAATTGTATGCAAAATTTTTGAAATGTGAATTTTGGTTTGAATCTGTCGTGTTCTTGGGTCATTCGTCTCCGAGGAAGGAATTATGGTTGATCCTCAAAAGATTGCAGTAGTGAAGAATTGGCCAAGACCTACCACTCCAACAAAGATTCGCAGTTTCTTGGGTTTGGCTGGGTACTATAGAAGGTTTGTGGAGGGATTTTCTACTCTTGCCTCTCCCTTGACTAAATTGACGCAGAAAGCAGTAAAGTTCTAGTGGTCCAATGCTTGTAAATGAGCTTCCAAGAATTGAAATGAAGGTTGACTACAACACCAGTAGTAACCCTACCAGAGGGTACATAGGGGTTTGTGGTGTATTGCGATGCTTCAAGTATTGGGCTTGGGTGTGTGTTAATGCAACACGGCAAGGTTATAGCCTACGCTTCTAGGAAACTCAAGAATCATGAAAAGAACTATCCAACCCATGACTTAGAGCTTGCGGCAGTGGTGTTTGCGCTAAAGATTTGGTGACATTATCTATATGGGGTCCATGTGGATGTATTCACGAACCACAAGAGCCTTCAATATATTTTCAAGCAGAAGGAGTTGAATCTGAGACAACGAAGATGGCTAGAGTTACTCAAGGACTATGACACTTATATTCTCTATCACCCGGGAAAGGATAATGTTGTGGCGGACGCTCTTAGTCAAAAATTTATGGGAAGTTTGGCTCATTTGAAGTTGTATCAAAGGCCGTTAGCCCGGGAGGTTCAACAATTGGCTAGTTTGGGAGTTCGCCTTGCGAACTCTAATGAGGGAGGGATAATTATGCAGAATATAGCTGAATCGTCGCTTGTGGCGGAGGTGAAAGAGAAGCAATTCAACAATCCATTATTAGTACAACTGAAAGAGGGGATTCATAAACATAAGACCACAACTTTTTCCTTTGGCATGGATGATGGTACCCTACGTTACCAAGGCCGACTACATGTTCCGGATATTGATGATCTTCGGGAAAGGATCATGGTAGAAGCTCACACTTCAAGGTATTTCGTGCACCCAGGTTCTACAAAAATGTATCATGATCTCAAGGAAGTTTATTGGTGGAACAACATGAAAAAGAAGGTGGCAGACTTTGTGGCAAGATGTCCGAACTGTCAACAAGTGAAGGCCGAACATCAAATGCCCAGTGGATTGGCTCAAAGCATAGAAATTCTAATGTGGAAATGGGAGATAATCAACATGGATTTTGTGGTAGGGTTACCACGCACTCCATGCAAGTTTGACTCAATTTGGGTGATCGTGGATCGACTCACGAAATCAGCGCACTTCTTGCCAGTCAAATCTACTGACATAGCGGAACAGTATGCTCAGTTGTATATAAAAAAAATAGTCAGGTTTCATGGTACTCCAGTGTCAATCATTTCAAATTGAGGGTCTCAGTTCACAACCAACTTTTGGAAGAAAGTTCAGCAAGGTTTGGGCATGCAGGTAAATATTAGCACAACTTTTCACCCTAAGGTCGACGGAAAAGCAGAGCGGACTATTCAGACGCTTGAGGACATGTTGCGTGCATGTGTTCTTTATTTCAAGGGTAGCTGGGATGACCATTTTCCACTCATAGAGTTTGCTTATAACAATAGTTTCCATGGTAGTATCCAGATGGCACGATTTGAGGCATTGTATGGTAGGAGATGTAGGTCTCCCATTGGGTGGTTCAAGGTTGGAGAAGCTGAATTGATAGGGTCGGACCTTGTGCACCAGGCCATGGAGAAAGTCAAAATTATTAAAGAAAGGTTGAAGACTGCTTAGAATCGCCAAAAGCCTTATTTGGACACTCGTCGCAGAGATTTGGAGCTCAAAGAAGATGATTGAGTATTTTTGAAGGTTTCCCCCATGAAGGGTATCATGTGGTTTGGGAAGAAAAGAAAATTGAGTCCAAGGTATGTTGGACCATATAGAATCATTCAGCGGATTGGTCAGGTGGCATACAAGCTCGAGCTCCCACCCGAGATGTCATTGGTACACCTAGTCTTCCATGTGTCTATGTTGAAGAAGGTAGTGGGAGATTCGTCCACTATTGTGCCAGTTGAAACTATTGAAGTTAATGAAGAACTGTCATATGAAGAAGTTCCAGTTACCATTCTTGACAGGCAAGTCCGGAAATTGAGAAATAAGGAAATTACCTCCGTAAAAGTGTATGGTAGAACCAGCAAGTTGAGGAAGCCACTTGGGAAGCCGAGAAAGAACTGAGAAGGAATTACCCACATTTGTTTATATAGCCATGTAATAGCTTTCATGCATTTGGCCCCTATGAACTTTGTATCCTTGATTTGATCTATGTAAAACTATTCTGCTTCGTTTGGTTATATGATTGCCGATGCAACCATGGTTAGTATTATACAGGTTATGTTATGTCTATATATATATATATATATATATATATATATATATATATATATATATATATATATATGTTGTTTGGATATATTTCTAGGGCTCTCTGACAAGTGGATAGGCCTAGATACAAAGGAAACTCTGGCAAAATTTTTGAAAATTTAAGGAGTTAGCCAAATTTGGAGCTGTCGATAGGTTTCATGTTGTGAAAAGCTGAGGTTGCATAAAGATTGCTAATGAGTGAACCTTGATCATCATTCGAGGACGAATGATCCTAAGTGGGGGAGGATGTAAGGCCCAGTGAAAATTTCTACTCAAAACCCGAAAGCTCGTAGTACCAAGTTAGGAATATGTATTAGAAATTTGTAAAATTCTTTGCCATGAGCTTGCGAGCCGCGGTTCGGACCCTTTAGACTGATCTATGCATTAAAAAGTTAAGGAAAAATATTTTCCAGAAAAGTTTGTTTATGCGGACAATTATGCGATCGCATAATATCTATGCGAACCGTATAATCGATGCAAAGTCAGACAGTTTGATGGTAATTTTGAGGTCAACTATGCGGTTCATTATGCGATCGCATTATCAATATGTGGGGTGCATAGTCATCGCATAATCCCTTGGAACTTTCCGAGGGGCAGTTCTGCGGTGCATTATGCGACCGCAGAACAGATATGCAGACCGCATTCATGTCGCATACTCGGCCAGTTTGTTTAATTTTTGAAGCCATTTTTGCAGTCGTTTTCCCGGGCCGCATGTCAATTATGCGATCGCATATTGTGTCGGGGCTCCTATGTTCTAACTTTTAAAGCCCAACCCCATCCCATTAAAATACCCCCATTAGACCCATTTTCTGCTATTTTACTGCATTTAGAGTGAGAGCAAGAGTTCTAGAGGGAGAAAGTGATCCCCACCAAGCTTCAACTCAATTCTTACCCCAAATCCTTGAAGATTGTCAAGTGAAATTACTAGGTCTTCACCCTAAGAGGTAAGAACTTGTGCCCTAATCTATGATTTCGAAATTTCTATTAAAATAAGTGATTAGCAAGTGGGTTCATGGGAATAAGGGTTGATAATCTTGCATGCATGAGTGACAATAGAGTATGGGAATGTTGCGACTTAAAAAGATAGAAATTGGGATGGAAGATGATAAAAATCTCTCACAAAAGGGTCCTAAGATCACCATGCACACTTAGTTCTTGATAATATGCTCAAGTGAGCTAGAATCTTAATCATGTCTCTAATTCTTGGTTCAATTTGTAATTCCTATAAAATAGATTGAAGTGCTAAGAGTCTCGGAATTTACTAAGATTTAAGGAAAGCTCTATTGAGGTATGTATGGCTAAAACCCCCTCTTTTTAGAAATTGAGCTCCGTTGGTGTTTGTGTAAATATGGTAAGAATAAAAGTTGGATTGATTTATTGATTGTTATTTCACATGAATTGGTGCTGCAACTTTATATACGTGAAATGTGTATCTCAATATGATCAATGTGCTATTCTTGATAACTTAAAATGGTACGAAGAATATGAATCATGTATTGAAATGCTTAGACCTTAAATCAAGATTGAAACTGCTTTTGTTGTGCCATCTATGTGAAATCTTATCTATGCTTACAATTTAAATTTCTCTTGTATGCACCTATTATCTTAAATTGCAAAGCTAATGATAATAGGTGAATTTGACTATAATCATGTGACGACCCGGCCCGTTGTCACGTGAGTTACCGCCCCGTTTCCCCCTTATTGTGTTGCTTCATATTTCAATATCAGTATTAGAGTCGATCGGGTGTATTTGAATTGGTTTTGGTAAAAAATAAGGCACATAGCCTCTTAGAAGGAAGCTTATTTTGGAAATGTCAACCGGAAGTTGACTTGTGAGTTAGAGGGCTCGAAAGTGATTTTTGGTGGTTTGGTTAGCTTCGGGGGATGATTTGTGACTTAGGAGTGCGATCGGAATTGAATTTGGATGTCCGATGTGGAAATAGGCTTGAATTGGCGAAGTCGGAATTTTGGCGAAATTCGGTTGATAGGTGAGATTTTGATCCAGGTGTCAGAACGGAATTCTGAGAGTTGCAGTAGCTTCGTTAGGTGATCTTGGATATGTCTGCAAATTTTTAGGTCATTCGGACGTCGTTTGGTCGGGTTTTTGATCGAATGTTAGTTTTAGAAGTTATAGTTGAAACTTAGG
>MU673645.1:210513-242549 GCA_026770625.1 Nicotiana glauca | reverse complement strand
GGGGGGGGGGGGGGGGGGGAGAGGAACTTGATTGGTGGTTTTTGGTCTGATAAGTGAAATATGTTTCATCTGAGATTGCCTCTTTTTTTTCTTTTTTTTTTTGTCGTTTTTATTTCGATTTGAATATGAGATAGTTGGATTGGGAAAAGTTGGTCCCCTGAAGTGATGAGTTGTACGTAGCTGGATTGTAGTGTCTCTTTCACTTCACTTAGGGGTCGTTTGGTAGGGTGTAAAGAATAATGCTATATATGGTATATTAGTAATGCAGGGATTAGTAATGCATGTGTTAGTAATGCAAGCAGTAGTTATGCAGAGATTATTTTTTATGCATTGTTTGGTGTGGTCTATTAAAAACTATAATGCATTGCATAATTTTTTTAAAAAAATAGTTGTTTTCAAAAATGCCCTCAATATTCTTTAGTTTTAAGGGACTTTAAGGATAATTTTGTCTTTAGGCATATTAATGCATGCATTAATAGCCTTGGTATTACTAATACCATGATTGTGCTATGCATTAGCTATACACAAGATAATACCAAATAAGATATATAACTAATGCTTGTATTAGTTATACATAGGTTGAAAAAGTGTACCAAACAATTTATTATTAATACAAAAAACTAATGCAAGCATTATTTTGTGTAATGCACTCTACCAAACGACCTCTTATATTCATTGAATTCTGGTGTTTTCATGATACATGTGGTAAGAATGGTGAAGATCATTCTACAATAATGTTTTTCATGGCCAAGATCATCCAAATTGTATGGTTGGAAATTATCCTTTATAGATATTATCTTTTGCATTATTTAAGTTAGGGTTTAATTGAAAACTTTCTAAGCCCTCTCTTGATTCCACTTGTTTGGTTGTCATAGAAAGATCTAAATTCAATTGAGGATATTTTCAGTACACTTTTAAACTAAGTACTCCACTCATTTGATATGTCGACATATGGTCGAAACAACTAGTACAAGAGAAATATGAACAAAAGTAGCTAGTAAAAGAATACTTAACAGAACAATCAGAGAGAGCTTGGAGTGGTTTCAAGTGAATTAGGTTCATATACTCAATTAACCTTTGATTAAGCTAAAGAAAATGCAACTATGGTAAGGGTGTATGTGTTACGAAGGAAAGTATTTTTTGTTGTTTGGTTAGGTAGCAAAAAATATTATTTAGAAAATGTATAATTTAGACATATATTATGAGGGGCGGCATGGGTAAAAAGGAGGCGGTAGGTCGGGATCTAGAGGCCAGAATAGCGGTGATGAACGTAAGTGTTTTACCAAAAAAGTGCTTAACCTTTTCTTAAAACGAATTAATGAGAAAATAGAGGATGAATCCTAGTTAAATATAATAACCATTAGATCTAACGTTTAGATGTATTGATGACGTAGGGCTGAATCCGAAAGTGTTGTATACCAACTACAAATGCCCAATGATTGTCAATGAATATGGTAATAAAAGCATGCAATAAATGTAGATAATGTCAATAAATGTAATAAGAAGGAATTTATCACCCAAATATTAGATGACTTGGATGATTCTCCTTCCTGAAAATAACATGGAATAATAGAAAGTGAAGACGGACAAGAAATCTTTGGATCTTGTAAATAAAAGAGTGTATCGAACAATGTAATCAGTGGACAAGACAAGCCTTTTGTATATTCTTTATAGTCAATCTTTTACAGTGTGCTCTTATCAGAAAAGTGAAGATCCCTTTTTGTTCTCTATCTCTTCCTATTTACAGGGGATATTCCTAAGAAACCTTAAAAAGTACAATAGAAAGAATATCCAATGGAATATTTTTTTTCTTTCTATTCTAGACTTATTCTACCATTACTACCATACTCTTTGCTTGACCTCGACACTGATCCATCTCAAGATGACTCCTCGTTCTTGTGCCGTGGTAAGCTTGATCCTTGACCACGTCTCTGTGCAGTCATTAAATCCAGTCCAAATTTTGACCAATACAGTTAGTCCGTTCGCTTATTGAGGTCGTGAACTCGGATGTCCTCGATGAGCGGATTCTCTCTGCAACCATTCAGAGAAAATTTGGTCGTGATGATTGAATTGAATCGGCCGAGGTCGAACTGGAGGCATTGTAAGCGGGGCTGCGGTTGGTGAGACTGACGTAAGATGACGTCACACCATGCGCGTTATTATTACGCGTCTTCCCAATGCAGTGTTTGTACTGTTGTTGCTTTGATTTTGGTGCCATTGACGACTTTCTGCCTCGATTCCGGTGTTACCCAACCCTATAAATAGAGTATATGGGTTTCATTTTCGAAGCTTTCATCATTTCCCCTTTTTATATGCATAATATTCTTCTTTGATCTTTACTTCCGATTCCTCACAGCTTCTTCAATTCCCATCTTGGATTTCTTTCCTGGTGGATATCTTCTTTTTTCGATTTTGTTGTACACACTTTGCTGCGGAAATATATCAAACTCCCCTCATATTCATGACGGAGTTTCTGATGCCACTCTTTTATCGGTGGCCATTCCTCCCGGCGATGAGGAATTCGTGGTTGAGGAGGAAGAAAGCTTCTCCACTGTGGAGGAGCTGGTTCCTAAAAATCCTTTGGTCAGAAATGATTTCCCTAAGGAAGCTGCTCAGGAGCTTTCTGAGATGGGGCCGCGCCAAATAACCGACCTTCAGTCTAAATATCGTATTCCTTTTCATGTCGAGATTATTCCGGCCAGAGGCAACATAGTACAAGTTCTTTGACCCAGATATTTCACTTTCTATGTTTATCTGTTCTTAGTTGGTTATTATCTTCCTCTCCTCCCCTTAGCGGAGGAGTTTTGCCGCTTTTACATATTTATACAAAGTCTTCCTGATACTGGCGAAGTACGCAGAGTTGGCCGGCTGTGAGGTCAATATTTTCCATCTGAAGCATCTGTTCTCGCCCAACTTTTATAGGGGCACATTGATATATTTGCGACTTCGTGGGATCAAAGGGTTGGTAGTCAGGATGGATGATAAGGCAAACCCACGGTTCTGGCATAAATATTTCTTCATCAAGACCGAGCACCTTGTGTTGAATCCTACTAGGTTTCCCGAGCAATGGAACTATAATTGTAAGTATCTAGCCATATGTTATTTTCTTTCTTCCTCTTTCATTTTCGACTCACTCACGACTTCCTTGTTCTCAATTGAGAGGCGTGCACCTTCTCTTGTTTTCGATATTGAAGATTGGGTGGCTCGCGTGTTACCCCACACCGTGGAAATTCGCGACTGGGCATCCTTTCACAAGCACTTTGGACCCAAGACTTTGTCCAGTAAGTGTTACTTCTACCTTCCAACTTATTATCGTTCATTATCGCCTTTTGATGCGACCTTCTTTTAGTGACAGGTCGGCGAGTTTCTAAAAAGGCGAAGGCTCCCGTAACTACATTTTGCCAAGCTATCATGTCGACTGGAATGTAGTTTGCTTTAGCTGAGTCTGCTCGAGGAGATTGGACTCAAGTCATGCCAATGAGGGATTTAGCCACTCAAACCATTGCCGTGTCGGATGAGATCTCTTCTCAGCCCGTCTTTCACCTTGTGGATGAGTCATCTCACGGCAAAGAGGAATCGCCGAGGAAAATACGAAGGGTGGAGATCAGAAAGGCCATTATCACTGACGTTGAGCCGAGGAGACTCATTGCACTGGAAGCAAAATCGACACTTACATCGAAAGTTGAGACCGTCTCTACGGCGGGTGTCGTCATGGAGAAGAGGCCCTTTGAGGTTGAGGGTGGCTCATCATCAACAGTTGGGAGAGATAGAGTTGTCCTTGTGGGGGATGATGATTCTGGCTCGGACACCGACCCTGATTGAGGCACGTACCTTCATAAAGAGGACTACTTGCGTGGATATAAGGATAGAGGGTCCTGATCGGCATATAGTCATTCCCGTGGATTACGACCTCTTATCCAACTCAAAAAAGGGCAGTGTCGGCCTTCGCTCCCTTGTGCGCGAATTCTGAGAATAGGATGTTGCAGATGCTGAAAGATACGAATTTTTCGTCGGGCATATCCGGCATGGCCTTGCGAGTAAGTATGCTTTTCCCATGTTTAGTTCACTCCGTGTGTTCAATTTTTTTCCACTGACCTCTTATTTTCCCCTTTTCTCTTTGGTATGCTAGACCCTTATCATAGGAATTGAGCGCAATCGGCGGGAAGAGCAGAGGATGGTCATTTTAAAGAAGATGACGTCTAAGTACCAAGAGTGTCGTTCTAAGCATCGAATGTTGGTTGAATTACTCAAACAGGATGAGTACTTTATGTCGCTCTATGATGGGATCAAGCAAAAAGACGAGGAGCTGAAGGCGAATGACGAAGAGCTGAGAGAGAAGGGCGAGGAGATTTTGAGGTCCATAAGCAGATGCAACGTTCTTGAGGGAGCGCTAAAGGTTAAGGAGGACAAGCTCGAGATGAGCAAGGGAGTGATGGCTGAGAATGCAGATCTCCAGGCGCAGGTGGCGTCCCTAAAGTCAAGTATGAACAAAGCGAGGCCAGGGTCGACGACTTGAGGGCATAATTGAGCACCAGGGTTGCAGAGTTGAATTTGGCTGAAAGGACCAGGATGGCTGCCATGGCGGATGCAGCAGCTTTGGAGGGTGCTCTACATATTTGTAAGTTTGGAGGGGCTAACGAGGCGGAGATGTCAGCACTCAAGGTGGCGAGGTTGGAGGAGCGGGTTGAGAGTTTGGAGGCATAAATATCTAGGATGAATGAGCAGATCATTACCTTGAAGGCCGAAAGGAGAAACAGCAGGCCCAACCATCTACTTCTTATACTTCTGCCGATCCTAGTGTATCATAGAAATTGTACGAGATATGGGTTCACGCTGAGCCTCAACTTGACGTGTACAAGTCTTTGAAGGATGCCGGGAAGGTTTCCAAGGCAGAGCTTGAGGGCATCCGTGTCAAGGCATGTGCAGCTCGTGAAGCTTGTGGTTACGACCCTGGTACACCTGGCGGGGATGATGATGACGACGTTATGGATGGGCTTGCCTCTGATCCTTGGTATGATGTGGCATGAAGCTTTTGTACTTAATTTTAGTTTTTTTTGTCTTTTGTGAGGGCGTCCTCGAGTCCTTTGTAAAAAGTGTTGTAATCCAACAATTGAAATGGAACAATTGCCTTTTTGCTATGTATTTCCGGATTCTTGTTGGGAAAGTCCCTGATTTTTTGGCCATTTGCATGTAATATTGATTTTGGTGGAGTCTAACATAGACCGACATGAGGCCAAAAATTAGTTAGCTCGAATGAGATAAAATGTAAAGTAATTCAAGCGAGTCAAGTGTAAAGTACTTCGAGCGAGTTGAATATCAAATAACTCGAGCGAGGTCGAATGTTAAGTAATTCGAGCGAGGTCGAATGTTAAGTAATTCGAGCGAGGTTGAATGTTAAGTAATTCGAGCGAGGTCGAATGTCAAGTAATTCAAGTGAGGTCGAATGCCAAGTAATTCGATCGAGGTCGAATGTCAAGTAATTTGAGCGAGTTCGAATGTAAAGTAATTCGAGCGAGGTCGAATGTTAAGTAATTCGAGCAAGGTCAAATGTAGGATGTAGAATGATTTGGTGGAGTTGTGCAAAAAATGTTGCATGCTGGTTTGTTTATTTTATTCATTGGTGAATATTACATATTCCTATTTTTTTTCCATACATTCATTTGAGAAGTTCCATTCTACCTAGTCTCTTCATCGCTCGGCCTGGAGAAGTATCCAATTATACTTAAACTTCGAGACATCACCTTCGTCGCCTCATTAAAAACCTCCCCGATAAAACCCAGTTGGGATAAAACCCGGGTGAGGGAAAAAGAGTACAACTTGGAGGGCGTCCATTCTCAGAAGTTGAAGTATTCAAGGTGCGCGACATTCCAATTGTTTGGTAGTAGCTTTCCCTCTATTGTTTCTAGTTGGAATGATCCTTTATTTGCTGATGTTGTGATTTTGTATAGCCCGTCCCAATTGGTTCCTAGTTTACCTTCTCTTGGGTCTTTGTTCGCTTATGTTTTAGCCTTGAGTACATAGTCCCCGACTTTTAGTGGTCTTACTTTGGCCTTTTTGTTGTAATACTGTTCTGCTTGCTGTTTTTGGGCTATCATCCTTATGTGAGCCATGTCTCTCCGTTCCTCCGCCTCGTCGAGGACTTACTTTTTGTTTTCGTCGTTGCTTGGTCTGCATTCATTAGAGTACTTAAGCTTGGTTCCCCAACCTCGACTAGTATTACTATGTTAGTCCCATAGACTAGTGAATATGGTGTTTCTCCTATGCTTGTTTTTGGCGCGGTGCGGTATGCCCATAGCACTTCTGGTAGTAGTTCTGGACATAGTCCATTGGTGTCTTAGAGTTTCTTTTTCATGATGTTTAGTATAGTTTTTTTGGAGGATTCGGCTTAGCCGTTGCCTGCAAGGTGATATGGCATAGAGAGTATTTGCTTGATGTACCATTTCTCAAAGAATTCGGTGGTCTTTTTTCTAGTGAATAGGGGTCCATTGTCACAACTGATTTCTTTGGGGATACCAGAGTGGCATATGATGTGATAACTTCCTGTTCGTGTATTTGGGAGAATGCACCTGCTTCTACCCAATTGGAAAAGTAGTCAGTTAAAACCAAAATGAAATGCATATTACCTCATCTCGCTGGGAGTGTTCCTATGATGTCCATTCCTTATTTGATGAATGGCCATGGCGATGTGACCAAGTGGAGGTGCTCGCCTACTTGGTGTATCATAGGAGCGTATTTCTGGAACTGCTCGCACTTCTTGACGAAGTCGGCGGACTCTTTCTTCATGGTGGGCCAATAATAGCCAGCTTTTATGAGGCATCCGACGAGGGCTCGATTGCCGGTATGGGCACCGCATTGGCCTTCGTGTACTTCCTTGAGGACGCATTTTTTTTTATTTGGCCCTAGGCATTTCGCCAATGGACCGCCAAAAATTCTTTTGTATAGGTCGTGTTTATGATGCTGTATCTGGCTGCTTCCATTCGAATCTTTTTGGCTTCCTTTTTGTCTGATGGGAGTATTCCCTCCTGCAAATATGTTATAATATGGTTGCGCTAGTCCCAAGTCAAATTTACATAGTGTACCTCAAGTTGGTCTATTGACGAGTGGAGGAGGATAACCACGTTTTCTTTTGCACTTATGTTTTTGGTCGCTGATGCTAACTTGGGCTGGCCATCTGCCTAGATGTTTTGTGCTCGAATTATCTGGTCGAGTTGACATTCGTCGAATTCTGGCCCTAGTTTATGAATTTCTACTTGGTACTTTTGTAGCCTCTACTCTTTAATTTGGAAAGTCCCTATGAATTGGTTGACAACAATTTGTGAATCACATCGGCACTAGTCGTGCTTCGTAGTTGAGAGCTATATTTAGTCCTGTAATTACGGCCTCATACTCGGCTTCATTGCTAGTCATATCGGGCCACCGTATGGACTGACAGATGACTTTGCCGGTTGGGACCTCGAGTACGAGTTCCAGTCCAGATACTGACGCGCTGGAAACATTATCGGTGTATATGACCCATAGGTCGGGTAACCTGGGAGAGTTACGAGAAGTTTCCTGTTCGACCTCAGGCATTATTTTAGCATTGAAATCGCCGACGAAGTCGGCGAGTACCTTCGATTTTGTCGTTTTTCACAGCTAATATGTTATATCGTGCTCGCTCAATTCTATGGCCCACTTGGCCAATCTCCCCGATAGCTCGAGTTTATGTAGGATGCTCCTTAGTGCGAAGGTCATGACTACCAGTATGGGGTGACATTAAAAATAGGGTCTAAGCTTTCGTGAAGCTATGACTAGGGCCAACTTTTCGAGGTGAGGGTACCTTGTTTCGGCATCGACCAGGGTTTTGCTAATGTAATAGATCAGAGATTGCGTACCTTTGTTTTCATGGACCAGCACTGCACTTACTGCGACTTCTGATATGGCCAAGTATATCAAAAGTTGTTCGCCGTGTTCTTCTTTGGCGAGTAGCGGTAGAGAGGACAAGTATTCCTTTAGTTCTCTTAAGGCCTCTATGCATTCTAAATTCCACTGGAGTACATTGTACTTTGTAAGCATGTTGAAGAATTTGTGGCATCTGTCAGAGGATCGTGAGATGAACCCCGACAGGGCAACTATATGGCCGATTAGTTTCTGTACCTATTTCTTGCTGGTCAATACTTTCGGTATTCCTTCAATGGCTTTGATCTAGTCGGGGTTGACCTCGATGCCTTTTTATAGCACCAGAAAGTAGAGGAACTTGCCCGAGGTTGCATTGAAAGCACACTTTTCGAGGTTCAGCTTCATGCTGTATCGCCTTAGTATATCGAAGGCTTCCTTTAAATGGTCGATGTGGTCTTCCTTCCTTTTTAACTTGACTAATATATCGTCTATGTAAACTTCCATTGTTTTGCCGAGTTGGTCCTTGAACATCTTGGTGTGACCAGCCTTTGATAAGTCGCCCATGCGCACTTCAACCCAAATGGCATGACCCTGTAATAGTACGTCCCCTGATGGGTGATGAAAGTGATCTTTTCCTGGTCCTTCTCCTCCATGAAGATTTAGTTGTAACCTGGGTAGGCGTCTAAGAAAATTAACAACTTGTGCCCTGCCGTTGCGTCGATGAGTTGATAGATGTGAGGTAACAGATCTTTCAGGCAGGCCTTGTTTAGGTCCGTGAAATCCACGTACATCCGCCACTTTTTGTTTTTCTTTTTCACCATGACCACGTTGGCGACCCATTAGGTGTATTTCAATTCTCGGATGGAGCCTTAGAGAATAGTTTATCCACCTCGTCACGCATGACCTTGTTGATTGCGACATTAAATTTTCTTCTTATTTGTCTTATTGGCGGGTAGAGTGGATCGATATTCAACTTGTACGTGGCAATGTCTTTCGAGATACCTGGCATATCTACATGGGAAAAATCAAACACATCAGCATTATCGATTAAAAATCTATGAAATTTACCTGGTTCTTAGAGTTTATGGCCGATATAGGCCTTTTTGCTATGGTCGTTGTTGTCTAGTTGGACGGGGTCGAGGTCTTATACCATTGGCCCTCTGGCTTCCATGACGTCGAGGTCCTTGATGACGTATTTTGTTCGTCGAGTTTGGGCCCCGACTTTGGTAATTGCTATGCTCCCGAGCCTATCTCCTTTAACTGTTGAGTGTATGTACAATATTGGGTGATGAGGTAGCATTCTTGGGCTATGCGTTGTTTGCTCGGATGCTGAATATCCCCTACATAGTAGGGAACTTTATTACCTGATATAAGCTGGACAGGATGGCCCTCATGGCATGTATCCAAGGTCTCCCTATGATGGCGTTGTAAGTTGTGTCCTAGTTCATGATGTGAAATGTTGTTTCTAGGGTGACGCCTCCAGCCAGAAGGGACATCTTTATTTCTCTTGAGGTTCGCTCAATTGCATTGTTAAAACTTGTTAGCATTATACAGCGCGATATTATCTTATCTTCGAGTCTCAGTTGTGTGAGAACTCAAGGGTGAATAATACACGCGCTTCTTACATCATCTACCATTATTCTTTTTACATCAGTGTATTAAATAAATAAAGTAATCACAAGAGCATCAGAGTGAGGAAAGGTCAAATCGCGGGTATCTGACTTATCAAAGATGATACTGTCTTCGAGGTCATCATACCATTCATAGGTGATTGACCGCTTCAGTTTATGTCTAGTAGTGAACTTTACGTGATTGATAGTTGTTTCGTCGCCTCCGTTAATGAACATTTGGATGGTGCGGGCGGGGGAGGGTGGCCTTGGAGGACCTTGGTATTGTTCTCCTTCGCGGCCGAAGTAGGCTCTTGCTCGGTCACTCATCAGCTCCTTTAGGTGTCTTTGGTGAAGCATGTTTACCACTTCTTGCCGTACCACTATACAGTTTTTGGTCTTGTGACCCCGCTCCAAATGAAACTCACAGAGGGCGTTCAACTTTCTGGTACTTGGATCGAATTTCATCTTGCGGTTACTTCACCTTCGGACCGAATTTCTCTAGTGCGTACACTATTTCTGAAGGCGAAACACAAAAATTGTGAGCAGATAAGAGTGAGGCATATCTCTATCCTTTCCTGAGTCCCTGTATGTGGTTTGGATCCCCTTATGCATGGCGAGGGAATTGTGGGATGACCGTTATGATATATGGTTGGTGCTTGTCCCGGTTGAGGCATGGACCTTCATGGTCTCTTTTACCATCATTACAGTGGTCTTTCCTCGAATCTGTTTGGACTGACGTTAGTTGTTGGGTTGGGTCATTGAGGTCATCTTCGTCTTCTCTCACCTCGGCAAAATAGGTGTTGTGAATTTCTTCCCACGTGGTGAGAGGGTATTTCATGAGTCTGCTTAATAACTTTCTGGTCGCCCTTGACCCATTCCTGTTTATCCTATTTTGGAAAGTTGCCACCGCCATACCTTCTAATAACCCGTTTGTCAAGCTTATTCCTACTCTGTTGAACCGGGCGAGGAAATCCCTGAGTCCATCGCCAAGCGATTGTTTAACGGCAAATATGTTATTGACTCTGGCCTCCGCCTTCTTAGCCCTGACATGGGTAGTGACGAACTTATCAACCATTCTCTTGAACACTGTTATTGAATGTGCTGGTAATTGTGAGTACTATGTTAAGACCCCCCCTGTTAGGGTTTTGCTGAACTGCTTCAAGAACACTGATGGTACCTGCTATTTTGAGAGGTCGTTGCCTTTTACTGTTGTGACGTAATGAATGATGTGATCTTCAGGGTCTGTTGTGCCGTCGTATATCTTCAAATATGGTGGAATTTTGAAGGTCTTGGGTAAGGCATGTGGGGCTGCCTCCTCACTGTAGGTTTGTTTGACAAACAGGCCAACGTCCTATTTCGGTAGCAGTTTCGGGGCGCTCGGTATCTTATCAACCCTTTCTTGATGCTCCATCATTTGGTTGTGGAGTGCTTTGTTCTCGTACTATATTTCTTCCATTTTCTTTAGAACGGCCACAAGTGCGTCATTGTCTACATCAATAGAGGTGTGAGTGTTACCTATTGGGAGAGTAGCGAGCAGGTTGCTCATTGGCATTTGTTGATTTGCTCGTGTGGAGATTCTACTCGCTCTTTGAACGGGTTTGTCGAGTATGTTGTTTAAAGTACTTATCAACCATGCCTCCAGTAGTTTTTCACCGCTGGTGGTGCTTCCTCAATTACGGACGTGTGTCGATGCCCCCTTTTTCTCGCGAAATCGGGTTTATGACATTTGGGAGGACAACTCATTTCCTTTTAGAAATTGGGTTTGAATTGAAGAGTCGCCATCTAATGATTAAGTGCATTAGGACACTAAGAAGAACTTTGATTTAGAAAACTAAAGATTGGGTAAGGTCTTGAAATTATCCCAAGTGGGAGGTGTTAGGAACCCCTCGAGATCCACTAGTATGGTTCCCGGCCATACTATAATTGTGACTTTAAGTGCAAACAATAAATAGACAAGCAAGAATTGCCAAATACGAGGGGGTTTTCACATAATGGTTGCAAGAAATTGAAATTAAAAAAAGTTAAATAAGCTGGAGTTTGAGAAAAAGCATTTTTGAATTTCTGAATAAAATAAACCAGTAAAGGGAAGGGGTTTTCACATAATTGCTGCAAGCAATTGAAATTAAAAGAAGTTAAAAGAAGCAGAAGTTTGAGAAAAGCATTTTTTGAAACTCAGAATAAAATAAACAAGTAGGGGGGGGGGAGGTCCTAGGTTTATAAATAATATGGATCACCACACACAACGCCCGGTAACTATTTATACACGTGGTGGTATCACGTGGTCATCATATCCATATCTACCCTTTCCCACCTCGTTAAGGTATTAAAGTGCGGAATAGTCTCGTTTTCCTATTGCATGCTATTACCCGCCCCAATCCTATCAGCCCCGGAGGTATTTGGGACTACTAATCCTAAAGGGAAGGGTGTGAGGTTTTATAGTTTCAAAGGACAAAATTCTAAGGCGACAATCAAAACACATATGTAACAAATATGAGGGAGAAACACATAACAAATAGAAAGGCTCAAACAAACCTCCTTAAAAACAAAGAGAAGCATATAGTTTAGAATGTCTTTACACGTACTGATCAGGGTCTGTTTAAACTTAAGAGTTGTGGCAGACTGATCTATTACATATTTCAGATAAGAAGCCCGAATCAGGTCTGCCTGCTGGATGTAGTTAACAAAATCTGATTCAATTTATAAGTTATCTTATGGCTTGCCTAAGTGTTAAATGAAAACCTATAGGCATAATGTCTATCAGTTTCAGAAAAGAAGTATGCTGATTTAGGAAAATAACTTGTCAATTACAAGAGTATAAATTCTGTAGTCGTTATTGTTACTATTGATTTTTAGACTTATAAGCGAATGGACGATTCAGATTTAGTTGATAGTTCCTATAGGCATGCTTTCTAGGTATTACTGATTTTAAAACATTTTTTTACAATTGAAACAAGAGTGCAGAAGTCCTATAGGCATGGGATCTAAATGTTGTTAGTTATTTAAACCTATAAATAGGTTTGCCTAGTGATAGATGCAGATGCAAAATTCAAGAAGTCATATAGGCATATTATCTATATGATATGCAGCATTTCAGAGAAACCTATAGACATGGTCTCTATATGAAATGCAAAAGTGCAGAAACCTATAGAAATGGTCTCTATAAAATGCAAAAATGCAGAAACCTATAGACATGGTCTTTATATGAGATGCAAAAGTGCAGAAACCTATAGATATGGTCTCTATAGAAACGCATAAGTGAAAGCTGAAAACAAGATACATGAGTGTAGAAGTGTAAATATTCCCTATGAACATGATATCTACCCCTTTACATGCATGATTGACTCTCCCCTTTTTACTAACTGCCCCAATAGTTATTTCAAGTTATTACAGCCCAGAATGAATAAGAAAATCTAAAATTACATCAGAGAACTAAAATTTACAACCAAGGAGAGCCTGATTCAAGTTTCCTGCCTGAAGCATGAAGTAAACCAACTCCAAAGATCAAGATCCAAAGCCTTTCTCGTTTGAGGTGTGTCAGAGTTCCCTAAGAGCCTCATGGACTCTGGGCAGTGCTCACACCTAAATACATTGCAAGATTGAGTCATAGTGCAGTGTGGAAGAGCCAGCCCTCAAGTGTCCAAGTTCAGATGGAGCTCAAGGTCCCAAGGCAAGGCTCACAGGAAGGGGGTAGAACTTAGAAACTAGGAATAAGTGTAAGTGCATAGAAGGAATTTTGAAAAGGGGAAAAGGGGAGTGGCAAAGATAGGCTAATGGTCATACCCACCAATAGAAAATGCTAGCACACCTCACTAGCCCGTTAGAACACATTGCTTTGGGAGTTAGGATCCCCTAAAGGATCAAGTCCAGACATGAACAATAACTGAAATATTGCCATGTTCAGAACTACTACTCAAAACACATAGAGGGGGACAGGGGTGCAGGGATTCACAATAGAAACAGATGAAAGGAAATTAACATGCTAGTTGACATTTAACTCCACATAAATAGTAAATAGACATGGATGTAAAAGCTATAAGTAAACACGTTGGGATGATGCTGAAACCAAAAATAGAACATACCAGTCTCAAGGAAACAAGCAAAGTCTTGTAAAGCTAAAGTGTAAACAAGTAGTCAGAATGCTATGAGTTTTGGAAGAAAACTGTGAGATTATAAGTGTCTGAAGAGTGTAATGTGTGTAAAAGTGTTGAATTGCAAGTCTGTTGGTGAGAAAGGAGTCGTGCCCTTCAATAGAGTAGAAGGCAAGCTGAATAAGGTAGGAGAATAGTTTGAAAATTAGTTACACAAATTTTCCCTTTAACTAAGGGATTCAGATTTCGAATGGTAAAACAAATTAAGGAACTAAATTAATCAGAACACTTTGTGTAAGGTAGTATAATAGGGGTAAATATATAAAGGTCTATTTAAGGACAAGGTCTTGACAACACACGGTTTGCGCAAATAAGGAAAAGAAATCAATTAACAACCAATAAATCACAACGTCTGAATTTTGGTATGAATGAATCCAGTCAGAAAAAGGTGAAGAAAGGTTTTACTTAAGGAAAATCAGTAAAAATCAACCAAACCTAAAAAAAAGGATTCTGAATCAATCATAAGTTGGAAAACCTTTTTGGAAGAAAGAATTCATCACACATATAAAAACATACAGCCACGCTTAAGCACGAAGAACTATCATGCTAATCAGTAGAAGGGTCTAGCATAGAAGAATTTAAAAGTTCAGAGTCGTAAACGAAGAAGTTCAAACTTAGTTCATAGACTCAGAATAAGTTTGAAAGAGTCAAGGGTTCCAAAATAGAACCCTAGTTCAAACACATGACCAAACCTCGGCAGAACCCCCAAATTCTAGGGTTTCCAACTCGAGTCAGAGATGAGGAGACAATTGGCTCAGAGATTTCTTTCAGAAATTCATGAGAAAGCAAGAAAATACAATCGAAAGTTCAAAGCAAACAGAGTGAAGAAACTAATTCGAAACACAATGAGAGTAGAAGAAACAATAGAGAAAAACATGCTTAAACGTCTCTTTAAAACAAGGTAAAGTAGAAGTGAAACAGTAAACACTTAAGAACATGGTAGAGAAATACAGTAGAAGAGCACAAGAACACCAGAACACCAGAACAGTAAAGCAAAATAACTTATAGGAAAACACAGTGGGATAAACATGTGAGAGCATGGTATAGCAACACAGTAGAAGAAAGAACGGAGCACAGTAGAAGAACATGCATGGTAAAGGAAAACATAAGAACGCAATAGAAGAACATGTGTGGTAGAAAAGAAAATATAAGAACATAGTATAGACAAATACACACAAAGAAAAGAAAAGAAAAGTCAGAGAAACATTTTAAGCTTTTCAGAAAACCCTAAATCGGAAAGAAGTAATTTTTGAAAGAAAAATTGGAGAAAACATTTAAAAACTCAAGTAGAGTAAAGATATGTAACAGATCTAAGAGAAAATCAGAGAAAACCTCGAATAGCTAGGGTTTCAGAGGAACCCTAAAACGAGAAAGGCTTGCAAACGGTCCGATCTTGGTCGGAAAGTTAGAACCAGGCTCAAAATACCATAGTGTGCCGGAGCTAGGCCGAAGATGGCCATAGAACCTTGAATCGGCAAAGATCTGAATGAACACCATCAAGGACAGACCTCGAAACTTCAAATACCAAGTGTTTAAGAGAAGAGGAAGATGAGTTTAAGCTATCCATAGCCTGAGAGTTCATGGATTCCGGTGAGATTGAGGTTGAAGATGATGAGAGAGGCTAGGTTTCGAGAGAGTTTGAGAGGAGAGGGATTTCAGAGGCAGCTGATAGAACAGAATGAGGGGGATTACTGTAGTCTTTGGGGATTAAAAAGGTAAGGAATGATCGTGGCCGTTGATCATTGACCTAGATTAAAAGAAAAATCCGGGCAGGTTAAATTGGTTAGGTCGGGGCCGGGTTGGATTGAAATTAGGTTGGTCCATTAAGCGTTTGAAATTGGGTCAATAAGGGTGGGGGGTGGGGGGTTACTTTTGGCTATAATTGAAATAAAATGGGACCATATTTTAAATAGCCAGTTTTCCCTTTTAATTTTATAAAAATAGTAAAAATAATTTTGAAAACAAATTAAAGGTACCGAGTCAATTAATAATATTTAAATATTAATTTAAAACTATTGGAACCAATTTCATAATTATAAAATGCTATTAATTCTTAAAATAGGCTAAAATTGCAATTATATGCAATTTAGCTTTTAAAATACTAAATAAATTTGTAAAAATGTATAAAATTACCCTAACTATATTTTAATATAAATATGAGAATAAAATAAGTTATTCACCAAAATAATAATTTTGGGAATAATTATTGGTTTTTCTACTGCTAAAATGGGCAATAAATTAATTTAAAAATCCTTTAAAATTAGAAAAAATACTAAAATACTTGGGCATGCTTCTATATGCTATTTTGAAAGTATTTTCATGTAAAAATACACAGGAAAAGATTGGGTATCAACAACTGCCCCTCTTTACCCGGGAAGGATGAAAGAGTTGTCGGATAATGATATGATGGCCAATTTGACCGAACGAAATGGTTTGAAGAATTTAACCGTGCCCTGGTTTTTGAGCTACCTACATATCCCTAGTCTTACAGGAATTAGGCCATATGTATTTCAGGATTCGTCAGCGGAGTATGCCGATGGAGATCTTTCAAGAACGGACGTGATACTTAGATTGGGGCGAATGGTTAGAGTCTAATAGGGCTACGGGAATCGGAGCGGGATCACTCCTGCTGAGATGGTCGTTGCTCACTGGTTTACTTGCAAATAAGCGATACAAGTGCATATTGTGCGAAAATTTAAACATGATGCAATTTTCCGTTGGACCATGAATGCCGTCCTCGGATGGTTAGGATGATGTCCTCAGACCATGATGTCCTGGGCCATGAAGCATATAATAAAGGATTCATAGGCTATGAAATTATGCTATCGGACTATGAGAACGATGCCTCCGAGTGATTATGCTTTTGAATAATGATATGCAAGAGATAAAAGGGGTCCAGGCCATGACATGGCGTTCTCGGGCTATGCGAATGGTGCCTCCAAACAATGACGCCCTTGGACAATTTGGCGATCTGTCAACCTATGAAATTCAATAGGTGGCGATATTTTAGCCCATGAAAGCATAAATAAAGTGGCGATATTTCAGCCATGCAAAAATATAAGTAAAATGGCAATCTTTCAGCCAATGCAGGATTTTGAATGAAGTGGCAATATTTCAGCCGATGCAAGACGTAAATAAATGTGGCGATATTTTAGCCAATGCAAAAGTAAATGAGGTGGCGATCTTTCAGCCAATGCAAAAGTAAATGAGGTGGCGATCTTTCAGCCAATGCAATGAGGTGGAGATCTTTCAGCCATGTAAGTGCAACATAAAGTGGCGATATTTCAGCCATGCAGAAAGCAAATAAGGTGGTGATCTTTCAACCGATGCAAGTGAAAAATAAAGTGGCGATATTTCAACCATGTAGGTAGAGACAGAGCTTAGTATCGTAAGGCAGAATAGTAGCCATATGTAATACAGAAAATGCGAGTGGAGGTAGAGCTTAACCTCGGAAGACAAAATAGTATCCTTTTGCAATGCAAGAAATGCAGATGGAGGTAGAGCTTAAACTCGGAAGGAAGAATAGTAGCTTTATGCAAAATATAAAAGAGGAATAAAAATTCTTAGCTGTCATTGCGAATGTTGGGGATATTGTATGCGGACGGCAAATGTGAATAGGCGCGACGATTCTGAGGGTTGTATTCCTGAATAGTATGGGCGTATATGATTTTGCGACTTGGGTGCCTTCATCTAAAGAAAAATCATGTGTTTTATAAAGGGGAAAGGTTAGTTTCGTTTCCCCGCTGACTTTGCTCGACCTGCTCGACTCTGATTTGGTGATAATGTGGGTATCCTTGGAGTAGTGTTGCTAAAAAGAACGATTTTGGTAACAGACATGCATGATTTAGTAGAAATATAGCGTAAATACATAATCAAGAATAGTTTTCTTTAGATAAACCAACGACTGAGACGTGGTCCAAGACATTGCAGCTTCTCTTGTTACGGAATTTTGAGGGCCCTCCTCAAAATTCTGCCCCAGTTTCCAATTGCGGGGGGAAATGGAAATTTTATTGAATTGTGACCAAACCCATAAGGCTGCCTATGTATCCCCTCTTAAACTGGAATCAGGTTAGACGTAGTTCAAATTACATAAGGAAATCATAAATGGTTACACATAGTATCGCTTGACTGCATCTGAATTGATCGACTTTGGCCAAACTTCTCCGTCCATTTCTGCAAGTATAAGGGCTCCTCCTGTCAAAACCCGATGAAAAATGTATGGACCCTGCCAGCTGGGAGAGAACTTCCCTTTGGATTCATCTTGATGTGGAAAAATCTTCTTTAACACCAGCTGCCCTGGTGTGAACCGTCTTGGTTTGACTCTCTTGTTGAAAGCTCTGGACATTCTGTTATGATAAAGCTGACTGTGGAAAACTGCATTTATTCTCTTCCCATCTATAAGAGCCAACTACTTGTAGCGGTTTTTTCCCCATTCTGCATCGTCAAGCTTAGTTTCTTGTATGATTCTCAAGGAAGGAATCTCCACTTCGGCGGGAATGACGGCTTCCGTACCATAAACCAACATGTAGGGAGTTGCACCGGATGATGTGCGGACTGTGGTGCGGTACGCCAATAAAGCAAATGATAACTTCACATGCCATTGTTTATGCTTTTCTATCATCTTCTTTAGTATCTTCTTGATGTTCTTATTGGCGGCTTCTACAGCTCCATTCATCTAAGGCCTGTAAGCTGTGGAATTCTTGTGTTTGATTTTGAAGGTTTCACACATAGCCTTCATCAAGTCACTGTTGAGGTTGGAGCCATTATCAGTAATGATTTGTTCTGGAATCCCGAATCGACAAACGATAAGGTCACGGACAAAGTCTGCCACGACTTTCTTAGTCATTGCTTTCTAAGATACTGCTTCAACCCATTTGGTGAAATAGTCAATTGCTACTAGGATAAACCTGTGCCCGTTTGATGCGGCAGGTTCGATTGGTCCGATAACATCCATTCCCCATGCTGCAAACGGCCATGGCGAGCTTGTTGCATTAAGATCATTTGGAGGCACCTTTATCATGTCGGCATGTATCTGACAACGGTGGCATTTTTGGACATACTGGATGCAGTCCGTCTCCATAGTCATCCAAAAATAACCTGCCCGGAGTATCTTCTTGGCTAAGACAAAACTGTTCATATGTGGCCCATAGTTCCCGGCATGGATTTCATCTAGTAGCCTGGATGCTTCTTTTGCGTCGACACACCTTAGTAAGCCCAAATCCGGAGTCCTCCTATACAGGATTCCTTCGTTGTGAAAGAAGTTATTAGACAGTCTTCGAAGTGTGCGCTTCTGAGTAGCATTTGCGAGCTCGGGATATTCTCCTTTTGCCAAATATTCCTTGATATAATGAAACCAAGGTTTTCCATCTGCTTCTTCTTCGACATGAGCACAGTAAGCTAGCTAATCATATATCTTCACGGGAACAGGATTAATGAAGTTCTTATCTGGATGTTGTATCATAGAGGCTAGGGTAGCCAATGCATCGGCGAACTCATTCTGGACTCTGGAAACATGTTGGAATTCCGTCTTTGTGAACCTCTTTCTCAACCCCTGTACATGATGCAGGTATAGGAGTATCTTGGAGTTCTTGGTTGCCCATTCTTCTTGGACCTGATGTATAAGCAAGTCTGAATCTCCAATCACTGGCAACTCTTGGATGTTCATGTCAATTTCCATCTTGAGCCCTAAGATGCATGCTTCGTACTCGGCCATATTATTAGTGTAGGGGAACCTGAGCTTGGCGGACACTGGATAATGTTGGCTAGTTTCTAATACTAGGATTGCTCCTATGTCAACTCATTTGAAATTTGCTGCTCCATCAAAAAACATCCTCCAACCATCATAGGACTCCGCAATGTCTTCTCCTATGAATGATACCTCTTCGTCCGGAAAATATGCCTTTAGGGGCTCGTATTCTCCATCCACAAGGTTTTCGGCGAGATGATCCTCTAGTGCTTGTCCCTTGACTGCTTTCTGGGTCACATAGACAATGTCATATTCACTCAGCAAGATTTGCCACTTGGTTAGCTTGCCAGTGGGCATGAGCTTCTGAAAGATGTACTTCAATGGATCCATCCTTGATATGAGATATGTAGTATAGGCACATAAATAATGCCTCAGCTTCTGAGCTACCCAAGTCAAAGCACAGCAAGTGCGTTCTAACAGAGAATACCGGGCATCCTACGGGGTGCACTTCTTGCTGAGATAATAGATGGCTTGCTCTTTTCTCCCTGTTTCATCATGTTTCCCCAAAACACAACCAAACACTCTATCTAATACCGCAAGGTAGAGTAATAAGGGTCTACCTGGCTCGAGCGAGACCAAAACTGGCGGTGTTGACAATTAATCCTTGATCCTGTCCCTTTCAGAAATCATTGGTCCATTTGGTAGCGGCGTACTTCTTCAACATTTTGAAGATTGGCTCACAGATAATAGTAGATTATGCTATGAACTGGCTGATGTAGTTAAGTCTCCCCAAGAAACTCATTACTTCTTTCTTGTTCTTTGGCGGTGATAATTCTTGAATAGCTTTGACCTTTAATGGATCCAGTTCTATCCTTTGGCGACTCACAATGAACCCAAGTAGTTTTTTGGCAGGAACCCCAAATGCACATTTCGCGGGGTTCAGCTTCAAGTTGTACCTTCTCAGCCTATTAAAGAATTTCCTCAAATCTTCCATATGATTAGCGGCTTTCTTGGACTTGATGATGACGTTTTCTACGTATACTTCGATCTCCTTATGTATCTATCATGGAAAATGGTGGTCGTGGCCCTCATGTAGGTGGCCCCTGCATTCTTTAATGCGAACGACATCAGTTTGTAGTAGTACATGCCCCATGGCATAATGAAAGACGTTTTCTCATCATCTTCTTCATCCATTCAGATCTGATAATACCCAGCAAAACAATCTACAAGTGATTGCAAATGGTGCTTGGCGCGATTGTCAATCAGGATGTATATGTTCGGCAAGGGGAAGTCGTCTTTTGGACTGGCCCGGTTGAAATCCCGGTAGTCGACACAGACTCTAAGCTTTCCGTCCTTCATCGGCACTGGCACAATGTTGGCTAACCATGTTGGATACTCCACTACCCTGAGAACCTTAGCTTTGACCTGCTTAGTGACCTCTTCCTTGATTTTTAAACTCATATCTGGCTTGAATTTTCCGAGCTTCTATTTTGCTGGCGGACATGCCGGATCAGTCAGTAATTTGTGAGCCACAATAGATGTACTCAGACCAGTTATGTCATCGTACGACCAGGCAAATATGTCCTCATACTCTCTTAGAAACTCTGTATATTCTTCCTTCTCAGATGGTGACAAATGAACGCTGATTCATGTTTCTTTGATGTTTTCTGCATCTCCTAGGTTAACAATCTCAGTCTCGTCCAAGTTAGACTTAGGCCTATTTTCGAAATTCTCAACTTCCTTAACAATCTCTTCCGGTATATCATCTTCTTCTGAATCTATGTCCGTTTATTGCGTTGTCTCGTTGCATGTCACAGTCATTGGTCATCAAGATAAGTAATAGTAATGCTGTATAAGTAAAGTAATGAGAGATAATAATAAGAGTAAGATTTATAAGAAAATTGAAATGCTTTGATAAATTCCATAAATGTTTTGAATATTGGAGATCTTTCTTGCAAAAAAAATTAAATGCGAAAGGAAAGTAAACTAATAAAATAGTGCATGATGCTTGTTCAGCCTTGCTACCTCGAGGCACGTCGGGCTCTGGTGGTTCTGAGGTCCAGTTATTGAGGCACGCTCCTCTGCTTACCGCCCGTATGGAAGGGCCTTCCTCCCCCTCCTCCTAAAAAATGACACAACAATCCATATCATCGTCTTCTAGGAACAAGTTCCTCATTGCTGCTAGGGCTTCTTCATCTTCTGCTCCATAGATGACCTCGGCCGATTAGAAGCTCTACTCCAATGGGGGTATCGACTGTTCCAATGGATAGTAAGGACCGTGCCAAGGCGGCGACCATTCGTTGAATTCTTTCCAGGTATACTCATATCCCAATCTGAAGGTGGTGCCGTGTTTCTTGAGCTTGATGGGCTTAGCTATTCCTTGGAGATTCTTGCCAAGTCCCTTGCCAGGTTCATACCCGCTCTGGTTCAATATGCCTTCAATTTTGTTGTCCCACCACTTATCATTATCAACGACATTGAGTCACTTGATGTGGTGGTAAGTTTCCCCACCTATCCTTCTTCTTCCTCCAATTGCTGGAATGGTCTGGAGACTGTATATGGGATTGCTACCGTCGCCATGAATGATCACCTCTTGGTGGTTCCACTCAAACTTCACTTCCTGATGTAGCGTTGACGCTACGGCCCCTGTGGCGTGAATCCATGGTCATCCCAACAACAGATTGTAAGATTCCGGCACGTCTATTACTTGAAAATTAGCATCAAACCAAGTAGGCCCAATTTCCAAACACAAGCTAATTTCCCCAATAGTGTACCTTTGAGAACCGTCAAAATCTTTAACGTTGATAGCCCCGTCCTTGATTTCATGCACCCCTTTTCCCAATGTCCTGAGTGTTACCAATGGACAAATGTTGAGACTGAACCCCCCATTGACCAGGATCCAGGTGATTAAATAATCTTCGCATTGCACGATGATGTGCAACGCCTTGTTGTGACTCAATCCTTACGGTGGCAGCTCATCTTCGAGAAAAGTAATCTTGTGACTCTCCAATACCTGACCTATCATATTAGCCATCTCTCCACCGGTGATGTTTCTTGGTACATATGCCTCACTCAGCATTCTTACTCTATAGCAAAGCAAGGATAGAACTCTGCGCCGGTGTTTTGTTCAGCTGATCAATGGCTGAGTATTCCTTCGCTTCTATCTTCCTCCAGAGATCATCGAGCCCAGTTTCAATTATGGTTTGTCGACCCGAGGTCTGCTTACTCGACTCCGACAAGTGTTTTGGGGTATAAACCCTGCCGGTTCTTGTCATACACTGTGGTGCAACTGCTTCTCTGAACTTTACCTTCCCCTTTCTTTTGGTCTCGGCTGTGTAGTCCCATGGTATGGCTTTTGTATGTGGAATGGTGTTACGGTTTTCATTGCTACCAGAATGGGCATCCTTTCTTTGGAAGGTAATACAACAACTTCAAATGGTACATACGCCTTTGGGGACCCAAACTCGACCTCAATTGGTGTCGGTGTCTTCGCAGAGGATGGTGTTTCAAACTCAAGTGGTATGGACATGTTCACCTCGGCATCTCCAGAAGGCTGAATTTGGACTACAATCAGATTAAGGGTGACTGTTGGTTTCTTTGGATCGTCGCCTTCTGTGATTAAACCGATTGATCCCTTGGGGCCCCAGTCATCCTCTATCTCGATTATGTGAACACTTCCACCTTTTTGCTCTGGCAGAGGGTTATTGTGGACATTCAAAGCAGGCTCATTTGCTGCAATGATCTTATTGTCAATCAAAATCTGGATCTTATCCTTCAGAGAGTGGTTCATCAATGGTATGTCCTTTCGTGTCGGAATGGTATGCACATGATTTATTTGGATTGATCCACCAAGAAGGGTTTTTAGGGGTTATAGCAGGGATATAGGTGACATATCCAGCAGCTTTGAGCCTTTTGTACGACTGGTCAATTGGTTCCACAATGGAGGTATACTGTTTAGGAGGTCTACGCTCAAAATTTGGTCGGGGTCTAGGGAAGTTTTTATGAGGGGGAGGTGATTGATAGTGGGATTGTTGAGTGTTGTAAGCTTGGTAGATGTGTGCGGTCTGAGAATATCTAGGTGAAGCAGGTTGGTATGTAGGAGGTGGAGGTGATTGATTAGTAGGCGGTAGAGTTTGGTAGGAAGGTGTGGGTGTTTGGTAATTTGGAGTGGGCTGATATGTAAGTGGAGGGATTGGATAAGTTTGGTATTTGATAGGTGATTTGGTTCTCTGTGCAACCATCACGGCGCCTACGTCCCTTTTCTTGGACGCACCACCAGACTGTAGAGCCTTATTGGTAGCTTGCAAGGCTTCAAAGTTCGTAACCATACTGCTCTTGATACCTTCCTCGATCCTTTCTCCTAGCTTGATGCTGTCAGAAAATTTATAATTCTCGATCAGCATCAGTCTTTCATAGTATTGCGGATCCTGAGCCTGGACGAAAAACTTGTTCATTTGTTCTTCCCCTAAAGCAGGTCGGACCTTAGCAGCCTCTGATCTCCAATGAGTGGCATACTCGCGGAATGTTTCTATGGGTTTCTTCTTTGAATTTTGAATGTAAAACACATCCAGTGCATTTTCCATATTGAACCTGAATTTATCCATGAAGTCGGACGCCATATTTACCCAGTTCGACCACTTCTTTGGGTCTTGGCTAATGTACCAAGACAGAGCATCTCCTTTCAGGCTCCTCATAAAAAGCTTCATGTGGATCTTCTCGTCTCTTCCTACTCCAACCAGCTTGTCGTAGTATGTTCTCAAGTGAAACCTGGGATCCCCTATACTATCAAACATTTCGAACTTGCAAGGTTTGTACCCCTCGGGTAGTTCGACATCAGGCTGTATGTATAGATCTTCATAGTTTAGCCTCTCAATTCCCTTACTACCTTCAACGCCTTGAATTCTGGTGGTCAACCTTTTAAGCTTTTCGGCGAAATTTCTGATGAGCGATTCCTTATCATTGGACTCAGGTGTGCTTGATATGGGCTGGATGGAGTGTGGCACGGTCTCCACGTAGATAGGGGTGTTGTGTTAGGTATGGTGGTGGTCATTTGTGGAGTTCAAAGGTTCCTGGATGAGCAGTGGAGTATTGTTGGGAGTGTGGTAAGTATTGCAGTGGGGTGAGGAGCGGGTTGCTTTGGGATGTTTTGTGGATGTATGGGGTTCTGAGTATTTGGGAAGGTAACTTTTGGAGTGGTGAGGGAAAATGATAGACTTGCCAAATTCCGGACTTGATCAAGTTCTTCTTGGAATTTCAGTAGGTTTTGTTCTATTTGTGAGGCATTTTCCTTGGGGACCAGAGCACCTCGAGCGACCTCTATCCGTTCAGCTGAGTTGTTTGAATCTTCCATTCTCCTTTTGCTTTTGTGTCTGGCAGGACTGGGAGGAGGAGTAGGTGGAGGGCCTCTGGATCTTTTAAAATATGCTGATATTGACAGAGTTCACGAACTAACCTTTGGGGAGGGGAGTAAACAAAAGGGAAAAAATAAAAAGGTGATAAGTCAGTAAGGATCATAAGGAAAAATATTGCGATATTTAAACACGTAGTGCAGGAAATATAAAGCGTGTCCTAATTTTGGGGACCTCGTTGTGCCTGAGGTAGTCCTAGTGACAAGTTAATTTGAAGAACTTAGAAAGCTAAATGCCTCATTTTATTGATAAAAAGGTAGACGAATCCCAAAATGATACTAAAATAATAAGAAAGAAAATTCACTAATGGCCATTGGCCTTATTACATCTTATAAAGCAAAAATGGAAATTCCTATATATTTGGTCCCGGAAGGACCTTCCCCAGACTCGGCATTGTTGGCTCCCTCGAACAGCTCTCTCAGCTCGTGCAGTCCTAGTAGCAAGTAAGCTCTGGCCACATATCCACCTTTATTTCCTTCAGCAATCCGGTAGTCCTCGACCCTCTTCAGAAACTTCTTTTCCAGTTCCACTATACCCCGCTCTAAACAGACTAGTCGTTTGTTGGCGCTGACAGCCATATCCTTCCATTCTTCAATTAGTTTTTGATTGGCTTCTTGTATTTCACAGTGCTAATTTTCACATTCCCGAATCCTATTGCGTAGTTGGTTGTACTTTACTTATGCTTCAGCCTTTTCATCAATGATCCTATGACCTCGAACAAACCTGGGTTGACCCAAATCGTTGTGATTGTCCTCCAGCCAGCCTGAATTGTGTGAGGTATAACTAGTATGGTAGTGATCTAGTTCGATGGTGTCCTTTCCCAAGATAATTTTGCAGTGCCACATATGCTGAGCCTGGCACCTGTACGGACTATCGTCGTTATGGAAGTCAGCCCGAAAGTGACTCATCTTGTCGACCCTTGGTATAACCTGCTTCCT
Organism: Nicotiana glauca; assembly: GCA_026770625.1. Taxonomy (NCBI): domain Eukaryota; kingdom Viridiplantae; phylum Streptophyta; class Magnoliopsida; order Solanales; family Solanaceae; genus Nicotiana; species Nicotiana glauca. The sequence continues at coordinate 216,884 of MU673645.1, read as the reverse complement.
ACTATCCTGTCTTGTAACTCGGAGAGGGACATAAGGGTAGGTTCCCCTCAAACCGATCATTATTAGAAATGGCGTATCCCTGGATCGAACGATGAATTCTTTAGTAGGGAACCGCTCGAACATCCATTGCGCTTGGTCCTCAGTCAGATTATCAAAGAGTTTGACCCATTCTCTAGCATTCTCCGGTTGGGCGAACATGTTAGGCATGTAATCCATTTGCTTTGGGTAATGAAAGGCGATATGATCGTCCCAGTCTCTACGATGGATTTCCTATGGGTATTCACCCTTTTGGATATGTTCCATGAGCCATAGTTGAAGTAGCAGATTATAACCCTCAAAATGTTTGGCTCCCTATTGACACCTTTCTAGAGCTCGGTATATTTCTGCGATGATCATTGGCACAAGACTGAATGGTTCTCCGTTAATTCCTTCCATTAGAGTTTTGGTGACCATAACTAGCCTGGTATGGACTCTTACTTTCTTCGTTGGAAACACTATCATTCCCAAGAAACAGAACATGAAGACAAAGACCCTTCAATGGATATGCCCCAATGATGTAAGGGCGAACTCGTTAGGATAAGTACGGTAAGATTTGCTGTGATCGTACCTTTCGTACAAGTAGTCAAAGGTAATGCACGACTCCTTTAAACATGTCAAGACCGGATCCTTCTTTAGACCCATCATCTTGAGAAAACCTCTACCCTTGCAATTTTCCGGCATTAACAAACTCGGAGTTTCCTACAGTATTCCAGCCAGTCCTCCTATTTCCTCAAGCAAGGGTGTCATCTCAATGTCTCCAAAGCGGAAAACCAACCTATTACAATCCCAGAATAGAGTGGCAGCTTCTGTGATTTTGTTGTTGGGTTGAATTTCTAGGAGGGAAGGTAGGTTTCCTAGATATTTCCTGACAAGAGCTTGATCACTGGAATGAAGATCCTCCCACCAGCTTAGAAATTTGGGGTGGATATTGGTGACCATGCTGAATCTAGGGATTTCGTGCCTCATTTTCTGCAAGACAAGAAGTGTTAGGCCCATACCCCCACAAGACTCGACTATTTTAATATCAACAATTAGCATAAATGCATTTTAGTTCTCCAAATAAATACACAAAACATGATAAGGTCCGTTTGGGTTCCACGGAAACCCAATGGACTTTGGACAAGGCTATCTTAAAGAGTCATTATGTGGACAACATTATTGACTTGGCTAGGTTTGACCATGATGCATGCATAATTTAAGAGAAAGGGTTTCTATGAGGTTTTAGACTAGTACCCTTGAGTGGACAACTCAAGAGGGAATGACACGGAACTGTCGACGGCACCACTGATCGACTAGTTTCAACGCAAATATGTCTTCGCCAGATTTAGGGGGTGATAATATTGGAAGGGCACAACCACTCATTATAAGTGTTGCTATAGTATTTTGTTTGGCACGAGTGGAATATGATGTTGAATATGCAGTTACAATAATCAAACAAATTATCACGTATTTGAACGTTCATAAAGAAATAATTATAACATTTTCTCATAATTTACAGCGGTATTAAAGGAAAGCGATAGAGGGAGAGCGTTAAGAGAAATAAAGAAAAGAAACAAAGAGCCAAGTCAGTTTCGTAGTATAAGAAGGAATAAATACTTAAAGGCATTTAAACAAGTAAAGACATATAAAGAATTATAAAGTCACAAATAGCATGAAATGATAAAAGCCTTAAAGAATTCCCCAGCAGAGTCGCCATGTTGTCGATGCCCCCTTTTTTTCTCGCGAAATCGGGTTTACGACTTTTGGGAGGACAATTCGTTTCCTTTTGGGAATTGGGTTTGAATTGAAGAGTCGTGACGAGATTCTAGCGTATAGAAAAACAAGTCTCGTACTTTGTCAAATTATAGTATAGTTTATGATATCGTCCCACAGAGATTGGAAAATCTATGCTACAAATTTATGATATTTTAACTACTATCAGAGAGAATCAAATTGGTGAAAGGAGAGTAAGATTTTAGAATTACAAATTTACTTAAACAATATCAAAAAACTTCCGGAAGATTTATATTTAAAAAGAGTTGGGAATCATTGAATTCACTTGATAATGTTACTATAAAACTATTTCAGTTTCACAGATATTTCGCAGAAGAATAATTTCTTATTGCGAATACAATTATATTTACTCACTCTAAAATAATAAATTAATATCACTCCATGAGGTTATGAATATTAATTAATTCATATATCTGCTGACAGTAAAAACTGAAATAATGTTCTTGCATGAATTGTACTAAAATTAGTGAAAACCTCTTGAGATTATTTTCACTGAGTCATTAATCTTAATTGAGTCAATCCCTTCTTGTAAATTAGAATTGAAAGAAATAAGATAAAGACTTTTGAATCAGTCGCCTTGCTTCAGTCAATTCCTCCTTGAGGATTAGACATGAAAGAAGCAAGATTGAGGACTCAGAATAGCAGATTGTTATAAATTACTATTGTGACGACCCGACCCGTTGTCATATGAGTTACCGCTCCGTTTTCCCCATTTTATGGCTATTCATGTTTCTTTATCGGTATGTGGTGTGTGAGAGTTGATTTGGATTGGCTTTGATAAGAAATGAGGCACTTAGTCTCTTTAAGGAAGACTTAAGTTGAAAAAGTCAATCGGACGTTGACTTATGAGTCATAGGGCTCGGATGTGATTTTCGGTGATTCGGTTAGCTTCGAAGGATGATTCGTGACTTAGGAGTGCGATCAAAATTGATTTTGGAGGTCCGATGTAGAATCGGGCTTGAATTGGCGAAGTTAGTATTTTGGCGAATTCCGGTGGTAGGTGAGATTTTGATCCGAGGATCAGAATGGAATTCTGAGAGTTGTAGTAGCTTCGTTAGGTGATTTGGGATGTGTGTGCAAAATTTCAGATGATTCGGAGGTGATTTGGTCGGGTTTTTGATCGAATGCGAGTTTCGGAAGAATTTGAAGAACTTAAGCTTGAAATTGATAAGAATTGAGGATTTTTGTGTTGTTGGATGTGTTTTTAGGATTGGAAAAAGTTTGAATAGGGTATTGGACCATATAGATGCTTTTGGTTGGGGTCCCGGGGGCCTCGGAATGAGTTCAGATGGTTAAACGGGGAGTTTTGGAGTAATGATTGTAAATGATATCCTGAGGGTAGAGCACCATTGGGGATTGTGACTTGGTCCGTCCCGGTTATTGATTTTACCACGTATTTCACTATGACTTGTTGTTTTTTACTATGACTTGGGCTTATTGCCATACTTGGGGCTTATTGCCGACTGTTTGAACTCCTTGTGAGTTATCATCACTGTTTTCCTCACTATTTGGAATATTATTTGAACTCGGTCCCTTTGAATTACACTGTTTCATGAACTCAGCTATATTTTTATTCAACCTTGAGTTTTAACTGATATTTGAACTATTGTTTGAGCTGAGCATTATTGTTTTACTAATGCCTGAGGGGCTTATGATTATTTTTGGACTGATTGAGGCCGAGGGCCATATGTGAGGATATGTCGAGTGATATGCGAGGAGGCTTTCAGGCCTCGAGTGTATTGTGAGGAGGCTTTCAGGCCTCATGTTGATATGTGCAGGCTTTCAGGCCTTATGATGATATAGCGCTTGGGCGATAGGAGCCCCTCCGGAGTCTGCACATCCACAGTGAACGCAGGTACCCATGTGATTTGAGAGTGAGCCCGAGGGGCTGATGTTGTACTGTGTGGCTGATACTGAGCCCGAAGGGCTGATATTGTACTGAGTGATATAATACTGTGCCCGAGGGGCTGATACTGTTATGAGCGATTGATATTGAGATCGAGGGGCTGGTACTATTTGAGATGTGCCTGGGGGGCGAACTTTGATGTGCTCATCTTGCACATTTTCTTGTCTTTTTACCTGTTATACTGTGGTAATTGTGCCCGAGGGGCGGATTTTTCTGTGCTTACCAGCACTAATTGTTTTGAAATCGATTTCGTAATTATTGAAAAGACCATTTTCAAAAGAGATTTGAACTGAGGCAAGGTATTTATAAAGATATCACAAATTTCACTGTTTTTCTCAGAAAAATTGTACCCGGCTTCTATACAGCATGTTGGCTGCTTTGTGTGATTTCTTGCTGCTCAGTTATTATTTACCTTTATTACTCACTGAGTTGGAGTACTCACTTTACTCTCTACACGTCGCGTGCAGTTGCAGGTATTTGTTCAGCCGGTAGTGGGTATTGGCTAAGTGGAGGCAGAGTTGTAGAGGTTTTAGCGAGGTGACTGCCAGCATTCGTAGCACCACCGTCTTTCTATGTTATTCATTATTTTGTTCAGTGTATTTCTAGACTGCAAAGTGGAGATTTTATTCTTATAGATGCTCGTGACTTGTGACACCCCGATTTCTGGCTGAGTCGAGATGGGTTCCCTATTTTATAACGTTTATTCCGCATTATGATTTTATTATCTATGATTCAGAATTATTCATGCAAAGTAACTATTAAAAAAGGCATTGTTGTTCTGTTGGATGGCCTTGTCTTCACGAGAGGAGCCATCACGACCCGGTTTGGAGAATTGGGTCGTGACAAGTTGGTATTAGAGCCTAGGTTACTAGGTCTCACGAGTCATGAGCAGGTTTAGTAGAGTCTCGCGGATCGGTACGGAGACGTCTGTATTTATCCTCGAGAGGCTGCGGAACCTTTAGGAAAACTTCACACTCTTGAATTCTTATCGTGCTTCCTTGATTCAGCTTGAAAATAAACTCTTGAAATTCCTTCCACGTGTTTGTATGCGCACATTAGCGCTTAGTATTAGATGTGCCTTGATGGATTGTGATTCCCCAATTAAGGGACGAGATGTAATCTCCGTGTTTATGTTGGGCTAGTCTGGAGGACTTGAGACCGGGTCCTTGCCTATAGCTTGAGCACCAAGGTGCTGATTGTGTGAGCAAGTGTTTTGAACTTATATGTTAGGTATTGCTCATATTAGCCGGAATGTCGGTTGGGTATTCATGTGATGAGTATGTTAGTACTGTAAGATGTATTTATATGACTTGGTAGTGACGAAGAAGTCTGCTGGATAATAGATGAACTGTTAAGTGTTCGATTCCTATTGTGATTTGATATGTAACCCGAATCATGGGCGCGTGAAGAATATTTTCGTGTCTCCTAGTTGGGAAGTGAAGTATTACATGTGGCGGTATGAGTTCAGACCCAGGAAGACTAAATGACTGTGTAGTGTGTATGACGGTGGAAGGTGTGCTGAAATACTAAATTGAGGCGAAGCAGGTGGGTTATCTCATGCGGAGTGTTCTTAAGTGGTATGATCATTATGTGTATGTTAGAAGATCTCATGCGTAATGGAAGGGAACGTGTTCAAAATTTGAGAATTCGGGTCGCTTAAGAGAGTGGACCCAACTAAGGTGGGAATGAATGCGAGATTTGCAGAGGATGACAGTACTAGATGATCTATGTTTTCATAGACTTGTAGATGAATTAAGTTTAATCTCACTATGATATTGTGGCATCATTAAAGTAAAAGTATTATGGGTTATTGAGCGTGTCCTGATATATGGCTTCGAGCCAAGTTGGGGAGGTTGCTGTTGATTAGCTGATTGCACGGGCATGTGCTATGTTGGCTTCAGTTAGAGCATGTGGGTGAGCTGGCTATGGCTAGAGTAAAAGAATTTTTTTGACAAAGGTTATATTATGTTCCATAGGGTATGAGAATCACGGAATGTCTAGAGTTGTTGTTGGTAAAGAATGCTCGGTGCATAGAGCAGGATTTTTCTTGGTTGTATGAGGATGAGGATCTCATTTTGCGGTATCGGAGTGCCAATAAGGCACGAGTGGTTCTGTTCGTTATGTCAGGTAATTTGCAGTTTGAATAAGAGTGAATGACTCTCGAGAATGGTTTTATTGTGTTCAAGATTCTACAGGGAACAATCGGGTATCTTAAGGTTGTGCATGTGGTTAGAGATTGTGTTTTCACTGGAAGAGGGTAAGACTTGTGGTATTTTTATGTTAATTATGGGATCCTATGTATCGGTATCTGGGAAGTAAAGGTAACAAATTCAGATTCACAGGGAGGGCTTCCGAGTAAAGTATTCTGGAACGTGATGTTCCTGGGGATATTGAGAGAGTATTCGGTGGCTTATGGGTTTTAGACAGTGTGGTCTTATGCTTGAGTCTCGTGTGGTAAGCTTGGGTTGATGCATTGTGGTGCTACAACAAGAGGGAATATCAAGTTGATGATGAATCAGAAAGAAAATTAGATAGATAGAATAGCTTGATAGTAGACCGAATCGGTATGGTAAGGATATGATTAATTCCTTGTATGTGTTCAAGGTAATAGGTTCTTACAGGCATTTTGCAGCAATGCTCATGGGCTTTGATG